>LPNX011236000.1:39376-65296 GCA_001517045.1 Pseudotsuga menziesii
GAAAACCCTTTCTCCTTTCCTAATTTATCGTTGGTAAGAACTAGCTCCATATAGAGGCCTAGCCTCACAATAAGACTATGGGAAAATGTTGGAAGACCCTACTAATTCGAAGCCTTCTGTTACGAATAGTTTAGGCGTGAGTTTTTTAATGATAGTACGATGCGTTGGACTCCACAAAATGACAAGATCCATGTACTTTAATGTGATTCAGACTGGTTATACTTGACAGAAATATAGAGTGGGTGGAAATTTATTTAGCAGAAGTGTAACCTTTAAAACGCAGTAAAACATAGGGTATCAATGGCATCAGTATTATTTGTGGGATTTTTACATTGTATGGATAGTGGTTAGGCTTATATTCACATAACTTAGTTTTGATCTCTAGGTATAACCCTAGGTATAAATTCCATATACATGCACAACCTCATTTGCTCCTTCATTGAAGGGTAATAACGAGCTCGTTAGTGGGTTACCTGAACCGAGAATAAGGATAATAATGTTAACATAAAAAATATAGTCAAAACTTTTGCTCCTTTCCAATCTTCGCGTCGGTAAGAACTACTTCCATAATATATAGGCCCAACCTCAGGACATGAGTATGGGGAACTGTTGGAAAACACTAGTAAGTCGAAGCCCTCTATTACTGACAGTTTATGGTGAATTTTTTTATTGAGAGTATGATCCACTAGACTCCATGAAATGTGGAGAGCAATGCACTTTAATGCGATTCAGGTTGGTTACAATTGGCATAAATCTAGAGTGAGTGGATAGCAATGCATTATAACAATGTTTACAATGCAGGTCAATGTTTACAATGTTGTTTCTAGATTCACCAAAATTGATGTTCTAGAATCTCTAGACCTTCTTATTTCTAAGATAGTTGATGTCGATACCTTAAAGATACTTGAAATTGGGGGTTATGTTCGTGATAGTTCGGGATATTGATAACGTTTCATAACGTCATAGTTTTGTACTCTAGGTATAAGCCTATGTATAACCATGCAAACACTAGGTATAATAAGTCAATCATTTACACATATTCAATTAAAACCTCTCCAAATTCAAATACAATAAGCAGTTCTAGAATTTTTGTACTTTAGGTATAACCCTAGGTATAACCATACAAATACTAGGTATAATAAGTCAATCATTTACAAAGATTCAATTGAAACCTTTCCAAATTCAAATACAATAAGTATTCGATGAACTGTGTAAATACAACAGCCAGTGGTTGCTCACCTAGGAAATCTCTTGCGATCCTGTCTCAATATTTTCTCTTAAATACAGTATCTCAACCATTGAGTTATCAGTACGGGTTATTAAAATAACACATTACCTTTCTCTTAAATGCAAATACGTATTCGAGGTAATCGATAAAGAAACTAGCATCATGTTCTTGTCCTGGATAGGATGGCAAGTAATATCTAGAAGACCTAAACCGATCCTAATCATCCTAAATCGCTGATTAAAATCATCTTCTGCAACTTCGATTCCACAAGCCCAATTCCACGATTCTATTTCTGCAACATTGGTTTCGCAATTGAGTTTCTACAACTCTATTTCTACAATTACAAATTGTCAGACCTACTTTTTGACTTTTCTTGAACTGCTTCCGCAATTCATCTCCCACAACTTTTCTTCTGCAATTAACTTTCTATAGCTTTAACAATCTTTCACCTAAACATTGCAGAAGCCAGTATCAATCGTTGATCTCTTGTAGACTCTTCCCTATATGTTGATCTATGTTCAAGTGCAGAAATTCACTTTGACTTTACAGATCTATTATCTCCCATACACTTTTCTCTTGTGGAATTCATCCACAACTGTAGATTTGTCTAAGTCGCAGGTTTTTAACTCATAATATTACAGTTGAATTGATCAGTGAAACGATCAATTTTCATTTTTTTTGCACTCACATGGACACATCTATGTCTTCATGAATTCTTAAACAATTCTAACAATACTAAAGATTCATAGACACAGAGAATTTAAACATGCTTCTGGTTATTGAAAAGAAGATAAAGAATTTACAAATATGCATGCAGAGGTTATCACTATTTTCTTCATTTTATTAACCATTAACCACTGCACACTACACAATCTCTTCTGCTCACACTCTTACTTTTGATTATTACATTCGACACTTATATAGAACTCCATCAAACTTGTCAGATCTAAAACAATAGGATCTGAACTCCTAAGAAAGTAAATCTATAACTAATCTATCCTCAAGAAACCTCTTGCAAGATTCAAGGACATCAGTGGAAAATCTCCATTTATTACAATCAGACTAATCCTATATATAAACCGAATTTCAAGTAATCAACAACTAACCCTATCCTTCTAGAAATGATTACTTGGAAGAAGAAAAACAACATTTCCTACTCAATCAGAAAACATAGGACTTTGACTCGATGCTCCCGCATCATACTTTGGGGAAATAAAATAATTCTTCAATAGATCTTCAAGATCCACATTGAGCTTGGAAATATCCATTTCATTCATCCACACGACATCTTCAACTGGCTGATATTTCCACTTGACCAAATACTGAAAATAATTTGGTTACTGGTCTTCTTTGAAATTATCTTGTCAAGGATAGCTTCAATATGTGGTTGTTATTTCTGAGGTAATTTCCCTTGCCAATCTATTGGTTGACCATCTTGACCTGATTTTTTTTTTTATGAACACCTAAATCTTTAAAAAGATATAGATATGAAACATTAAAAATTGGAGAAATTTGAAGATAAGAGGGAAGTTCTATTTCATATGCATTCATAGAAAACTTCCTCAAGGTTTTACAAGGTCTGATTTTCTTGAGCTTCCATTTATTTTAGGTTCCCTTAGGAAACCTCTCTTTCCTAAGATATGCCATTACTAAATCTCCAACCTAAAAATTAACTTCCCTTCTTTCCAAATCCACTCTCTGTTTTTATTTTCTAGTACTTTCCTGCAATTTCTTTATAACATTTTCTTGTAGTTGATGCATAATAGATGCAAAATCTTCACCATCTGCACTCCTTTTTTCCCGTCCTCCATAACTCCTGAGTCATACACTCCTCTCAAATGAATTCCATACACAATCTGAAAAGGACTCATACATGTACTCCTGTTAGGTGAACCATTATAAGAAAACTCATCTTTGGAAAGAGCTAAATTCCATTGTTTTGGATTCTCATAAACAAGACTTCTCAATATGTTTCCCAAGCTCCTATTTACCACTTCAGTCTGACCATCAATTTGAGGATGATAAGTAAAGCTAAAACTAATATTTGTACCCAATTTATTCCATAAAGTTATCCAAAAATCACCAACAAATTTAGTATCCCTGTCATACACAATGCTCAAAGGTAGACCGTGAAACATCACAATTTTTGAAGAGAACAAATTAGCGTTATTGGTTGCATCATTAGTCTTCTTACAAGTAATAAAATGAGCCATTTTTTAAAACCTATCCACTGCTACATAAATAGAATCATTTCCCCTCTAAGTTCTAGGCAATCCTAGAACAAAATCCATACTAATGGAATCCCAAGGCCTAGTTGGAATAGGAAAGGGTTTATACAATATAGCATTTTGTCTCCTTCCTTTGGCATGTTGACATATTCTGCATTTTTCAACAAACTTCTTTACATATTGCTGCATTCCAGGCCAAAAATAAAAATTACTCACCTGAGCAAATTTTTATTCATGTCCAAAATCTAACAAACCTCCACTTTGTTTCTCATGTATCATATTTTCTCTCATAGAACATCTAGGAATGCACAATTTACTACTCTTGAAAAACCATCCTTTTTGTAGCATGTATTCCAACCATTGACTTCTATTGTGGGAAACTGGATTTTCCCAGAATGCATATACATCCTTAAAATCCATATCTTCCTTATATATATTAACCAAATTTTCAAATCCTAAAATACCGACCTTAATTTCCTACAAGACCAAATTTACTCTACTCAGGGAATCAACAACCTTGCTAGATTTTCCACTTGTATGCTTGATCACAAAGGTAAAGTTATGCAAAAATTCCACCTAGTTAGCATGTTTTTGATTCAATTTTGGTTGACTATTTATAAATTGCAAAGCATGATTATCTGAATATAGCACAAACTCTTTGGGAATCAAGTAATGCCTCCACTTCTTAAGACCTTGCACAAAATCATATAATTCTTTGTCATATGAGGAATACTTTTGTTTTTCCTCATTTAACTTTTCACTGAAGTATGCTACCGGTCTCTGCTCTTGACTCAAAACAACCCCTATTGGTGTCCCATTAGCATTTGTCTCTACTTGAAATACTTTGTCAAAATTTGGTAAAGACAGAATAGGATTCTCAGTGATCTTTTTCAACAATTTGAAGTTTCTATCAGTTGCTTCTGTCCACTTGAAAGGTTGTCTACTTCCCTTGAAGGTGTCTATTATGGGTGCAAAAATTTGACTAAAATTCTTGATGAATTTTCTAGAAAAGCGTGCAATACCATGAAAACTTCTTACCTCATATGCATTCCTTGGAGTTGGCCAATTTAGAATTGCTTGCACCTTCTCTATATCCATTTTTAACCCTTCTTCTAAAACCATGATTCCCAAATAAATCAATTCTTTCTTTGGGAAACTACATTTTTTCAAATTTATAAGCAGCTTCTCTTTTGCAAGGTTTCCAACACCAATTTAAGATGTCTCAAATGTTCTTCATTCTGACTAAAAATCAGAATATCATCCAGATACACTATCACAAATTTTCCAATGTATTCCTTCAAGACCTCATTCATCGATCTCATAAAAGTACTAGGTGAATTAGTAATCCCAAATGGCATTACTAACCATTCATACAATCCATTGTTAGCCTTGAATGCAGTCTTCCATTCGTCCCCTTCTCTTATTCTTATTTGATGATAACCACTTTTGAAATCTATATTTGAAATTTTTTTGAACCACTCAAACAATCCATCAAATCATCAATGCGAGGTAAGGGAAATATGTACCTGATAGTGATCTTGTTGATTGCGTGAGAGTCAGTGGACATACTCCATCCACCATCGACCTTATTGGGGCTAAGAACAATGGGTAATGCACAAGGACTCAATCTTTCTTTCACCAAACCTTTATCCAATATCTCATGAACCTGTTGTTTGATCTCATCATTCTCTTGAGGAGTCAGTCTGTAGGCCCTATTATTAGGTAAACTTGCACCAGGTATTAATTAATTATCATGACTAACACTTCTCACTGGAGGTAAATCATTTGGTAACTCATCCACAATAATATCAGCATACTCATCAAGCAAGATTTTAACTTTAGTAGGAAAATCATCTAAATTTGTAGAAGTTAAAATTACCTGTGGTTTTCCAACAAGGGAAAAATGCAGTTCCTCTTCTTTCTTGCCTTCTTGTAACAACTCTTTCCTAGTCATTAGCAAAATATTGGAGCTTGAAATTTCTTGAGCCGCTTCATCTTTCAAAGGGGACAATGTATTCCTCCTTCCATCTTTTTTTCAGAGAATAAGTGTTTTTCCTTTCATCATGAACAAATTTTTTGTCATATTTCCATGGTCTCCGTAAGAGTATATGGCAAACATCCATATGCATTATATCGCATAATACCACATCTTTATAAGTACCAATTTGAAACTCCACATTTCACTGCTCATTCACCAAGAGATGGTGTCCTTTCTGCAACCAGGACACTTTATAAGGAGTGGCATGTTTGATCTTCTTCAATCCCAACTTCTCTACCATATTTGTGGAGACCAGTTTATCTATACTACCACTGTCAATAACGATCTTACAACACTTACCTTGTGACTTGCACTTAGTCCTGAACAGAATCTTATGCTGAGTTCGTCCATGCACTTTCTTCTCTATTTTCACTAAAAATATCTTCATCATAAGAGATTCTCCTTCCTCCAAAGGATTATTCACATATGCTTCCTCATTAGACTCCTTACGAGCCGTAGGAATATTTGCATTCCTCTGAGTTGTAGGTTTATTCTTTGGGTACTCCCATGACATGTGTCTAATTTCTCCACATGTATAGCATTTCACTTCTCTATTTCTACATCTTCCTCTAGTATTAAACCTACCTCCCCTGGATCCTCCTCTTTGGCGTGTTTGGCCACTAAAACCTTCTTCCTCATCCTTAGAGGACAAAAACTTACCATCCTCTATTTGGATATCCTTTTCCTTTGGCTATACTTATTCCTCGATTCTTCTGGTTATGTCTTCTTAGTAGCTTCTCTTCTACCCTTGAGGCTTTTGGGTAAGCATCTTCAACAGTCTTATAATTCAACAAGATTATCTCATCTTGTATCTCATATATTAGTACATTTATATATTTGGCCACTCTTTCTATGTCCCCTTGTGTCTATCCAGCTATAATACTTGACTTAAATAATTCTTCCGTGCATTCTTTAACAATCATACCCTTTTGTCTAAGATTATGTAGTTGTCTAATGAGAGTCAACTGATAATCCTTAGGCATAAATTGACTTTTAATTTTATCTAACATTTTATCCCAAGTTTTGATTATGGACTTACCTCTTTTTTTCTCGTCGATCTAAAGTTCATTCCACCAAATAGCGGCATGTACCTTTAGTCTAGTCGATGCATATTTCACCTTCTTTTTAGCATTAATTTCTTCAAAATCAAAGTACTTTGCAAGAGCATTGATCCAGTCCATGAGTTCTTCAACATTCAAATTACCTTCATACATGGGAACTTTAAATTTAGGTCTGTTACTAGATTTTACCAACATCTTTAATACCTTCATTTCTTCAGCAAACTCCTCTTACTCTTATTCAGAGGATTCTCCTTCATCTCTGGTATCTATACTTTTTGAATTCCTTCTCTCCATATCCTCCATCCTAGCTTGGAGCTGTCTTAATTCCCTTTGTGTGTCTGGATCCACAACGTGTCTTCCTTGGCCACCTCCTACTGGAACTCGACATGCTTGTCCTCACCTTGGTGGCATCTTTAATCAGCTATGATACCAAAACTGATGGCAGGTAAGAGCTAGCAAGATTAAACTAATCCTAATCATCCTAAATCACCGATTAAAATATTCTTCCGCAACTTCGATTCCGTAAACCCAATTCTGCAATTATATTTTCGCAACGTTGTTTCCGCAAATCTGTTTTTGCAATTGATTTGTCGAAACTCTGTTTCCACAATTGCAGATTGCGGGACCTTATTTTCGACTTTTCTCGAACTGCTTTCACAATTTGTCTCCCGCAACTTTTCTTCTCCAATTAACTTTTTGCAGCTTTAATAAGCTTGCACCTTAGCATTGCAGAAACCATTCTTGAGCATTGATCTCTTGCAGACTCTTTCTTGTCCATTGATCTATGATCAAGCGCAGAACTTC
This sequence comes from Pseudotsuga menziesii, assembly GCA_001517045.1. Classification (NCBI taxonomy): domain Eukaryota; kingdom Viridiplantae; phylum Streptophyta; class Pinopsida; order Pinales; family Pinaceae; genus Pseudotsuga; species Pseudotsuga menziesii. The sequence continues at coordinate 46,736 of LPNX011236000.1, forward strand.
ACTTTGACTTTGCGGATCTATTATCTACTGCACACTTTTCTCTTGCGGAATTCTTCCACAACTGTAGATCTATCTAAGTCGCAGGTTTTTAACTCAAACTATTACAATCAAATTGATTAGTGAAACGATCAATTTTCATTCCTACTGCACTCACATGGACACATCTTCGTCTTCAAGAATTCTCTAAACAATTCTATCAATACTAAAGATTCATAGACATAGAGAACTTAAACTTGTTTCTAGTTATTGAAAAGAAGATAAAGAATTTACAAATATTCACACAGAGGCTATCACTTTGTTCTTCATTTCATTTAACCACTGCACACTCTCTTATGTTCACACTCTTACTTTTGATTATTACATTCGACACTTAAATAGAACTCCATCAAACTTGTCATTTATCTTATAATTGTATGGTGACTGTATTTATATATCTTATAAAAAAATGTAATCATTGTAGACAGGGTTTGGAAAGAGGGCGGGGTCGATGTTCCGCAGAGACGCCCTATTTTCATTAACCCAGGAAAGGCATGTTGTTCTAAAGACTATAATTAAATAGGTCCAGAAAAAATTTAGCAACCGTAAACCCTAACTTTCACATTAGCGAATAACAAGTGTAGAATAACATCTTATACACGCACACACACACACACACAAACACATACACATATATACATATATATGTATATAGACATATATATGTATATATACATATGTATGTATATACATATGTATGTATATACATATGTATGTATATATGTATATGTATGTATATATATATATGTATATGTGTATGTATATGTATGTATGTATGTATGTATAGTAAACCCTAACTTTCACATTAGCGAATACCAAGTGTAGAATAACATCTTTTATATATATATATTAAAAAACATAAAAACTATGTGTACACCTTGCCATTGCTTTCTTCTATTAACATTATATATACATTATTATATATACTTTCTTATTTTACTTTGCTAATATAATTATAATTCTCTTTTATACATATTTACTATTGACATATTTATCTTATATTGTATGTTGACTACATTTATTATATATCTTATAAAAAAATGTAATCATTGATGGTGAGTAGACAGGGTTTGGAAAAAGGACAGGGTTGTTGTTCGGAAGAGACACCCTATTTTCACTAACCATGCAAAGGTATGTTGTTCTAAAGACTGTACTTCAACAAATCCCAAAAAAAATAGCAAGTATAAACCCTAAATTTTTCTTTGCTAATAAATTATGATTATAATTATGTTTTATACATCTTTACTATTGACATATTTATCATTTATTTTATATTGTATGTTGACTGCATTTATTATATATCTTATAAAAAATGTAATCACCATAAACAGGGCTTGGAAAGAGGTCAGGGTCATTGTTTGGCGGAGACGCCCTATTTTCCTTAACCCTGGAAAGGCATGTTGTTCTAAATACTGTACTTTAAAAAAATCCAGAAAAAAAAAACTAGCAAGTGTAAACCCTAATTTTCACATCAACTAATAACAAGTGTAGAATAACATCTTTTATATATATATATATATATATATATATATAGTTTCTTATTTTACATTCCTAATATAATTATAAGTATAATTATAATTATCGTTTATACATCTTTACTATTGACATATTTATCTTATATTGACATATTTATCTTATATTGTATGTTGACTGCATTTATTATATATTTTATAAAAAAATGTAATCACGATGGTGAGTAGACAGGGTTTGGAAAGAGGGCAGGGTCATTGTTCGACAGATACGCTCTATTTTCATTAACCATGCAAAGGCATGTTGTTCTAAAGACCGTAGTTAAGTAAATCCTGGAAAATTTTAGCAAGTGTAAACCCTAAATTTTACTTTCCTAGTGCAATTATAATTATAATTGTGATTATAATGATCTTTTATACATATTTACTATTGACATATTCAGCTTATATTGTAAGCTAACTGCATTTATTATATATCTTATAAAAAAAATGTAATTACGGACGGTGAGTAGACAAGGTTTGGAAAGAGGGCGGGGTCGATGTTTGGCGGAGACGCTCTATCTTCACTAACCCAGCAGAGGCATGTTGTTCTAAAGACTGTACTTAAACAAATCCAGAAAAAAAATTAACAAGTGTGTATAATTTCGTACCAAGACAAGTTCAACCATCTGTGAAAGGTAGACAGAATCGGGTTGCAATATTGCTTACCAAGCGAGCTATGTAGACATTGTAGGATGGAAGAGCTGGAACTTTGAGATCTTGCAATTAAGAGATTGTTAGAAGGATATTGAAAACATTAAAACTAGCAACATGGAGGTTTGACTAAATAACTTAAAATATATATATATATCAAAATGGTAATAAAGAGCTTGTTGTTGGGTTACTTGAATCAAGAAGAAGGATAACAATGTTAACTTAAAAGGACCGGAAAAATATTTACTCCTTTTCGCATCTTGCGCCGTAAGAACTACCTCCATATACACACCCGACCTCATTTGCTCCTTCATTGAAGGGTAACAAAGATCTCAGTAGTGGGTTACCTCAACCGAGAATAAGGATAACATCGTTAAAATAAAAGGAATGGAAAAAAAATCTCCTTTCCAAACCTCACGTCGGTAAAACTACTTTCAGTTATAGGCCCAACCTCACGACAGGAGTATTGGAAACTATGGAAAACCCTACTAAGTCAAACCCTTCTGTTAGTGAGGGTTTATCATGCAATTATTTTATTGACAGTACAATCCACTGGAATCCACGAAATTCAAAAAGCCATGCACTTTAATGCAACTCACGTCGGTTACACTTGGCATAAATCTTGAGTGGTGATTCGCGTCAGTTACACTTGGCATAAATCTAGAGAGGGTGGATAGAAATGCATTACAACAGTGTTACAATGCACGTCAAGGTTTACACCAACCACACTTGGTAATACATGTTCATAATGTCCTAAAAATATCCTAACAGTGTTGGAATCAATATTACCCCTCCTGTCATAGAGAACGATGCATTGGACTCCACTAAATCTGAAGATCCATGCACTTTAATGTGATTAAGACATGTTACACTTGGCATAAATCTAGAGTGGGTGGATAGCAATGCATTATAACAATGTTTACAATGTAGGTCAAGGTTCAAACCAACCACACGGGTTAATACACACTCATATGTTCCTAAAGATATCCTAATTTTGTTGGTATCAATATTACCCCTCCCATCGTAGAGTACAATGCGCTGGAGTCCACGAAATTCGAAGATCCATGCAGTTTAATGTGCTTCAGACTGGTTACACTTGGCATAAATGTAGAGTGGGTGGATAGAAATGCATTATAACAATGTTTAAAATGCAGGTCAGGGTTCACACTCACCACACAGGCTAATACACGCTCCTAAGATGCTAAACATATCCTAAGTGTGTTGGGATCAATATTACCCCTCTCGTCGTAGAGCATGATCCGCTAGACTCCACGAAATCCGAAGATCCATGCACTTTAATGCGATTCAGAACGGTTACACTTGGCATAAATCTAGAGTGGGTGCATAGCAATGCATTAAAACATAGGGTATCGATAGAATGGCTAATATAGTTGTGTTTTATATTGTATGGATAGGAATGCAAGTGTATATTATAGTCGGATAGCATATCAATGCAAGCGTATAGTATAATGGGATTTCAAATCCTTTAGGTTTATAAATTTTACAAGAGGTATATTTTAAGTGTGAATTGTGTAGTAATCTCTAGGTATAAGGTTAGTATGAAGGGAAAACAATTGTGTACTAAAAAATTAAAGTTGGTAGCATATAAGTTTGATTGTAAGAGAGTATACAAATTGAAAATTGAAAAAGGCAGTATATAAATTTGAAATTGTTGTAGCTACAACCAATTAACATGTGTTATCCAATATCAATGTAGGCAATGCAAAGACCTCATTATGACTCCATACAAGGGTAGAGACATGAAGAACAGTAGTGAAGCTCTTCTAATCCCTCTATCAAATATTTTTTCTCCTGGCATTTGTGATCTTCTTTTACCAAATCACATGGTTTAGGTTTTATCAAAGAACAAATTTAGTCCCCACAATATTGATTTTAAAATAGAATAGAATATAAGAAATCAAAATGAATAAATATTTAAAAGTAAGAAATCATGATAAAATTCAATGTCTATCATCATGAACACCAGATTAATCAATAAGTTCACTACAAATGTCTAGATGATCTTTTAATGCATGAGGCTCAAACCAAGGCTATGTGAAACTAACGTTGAAAGACTAATAAGACCAAATTCAAATTATTGCAAACATAAACAAGGTAATCCAAACTTGTAGATATTAATATTAATTTTATATTATGTTTTTTATATTGGATTGAATTTGGCTAAAATAATTAACGTATTTTTTAAATTTCAAATAAAAAAAGACGTTAATAATATTAAATATTTAAAATTTCTAAAATTCTTTTAAAAAATTTAAAACTATAAATTATAAAAGTAACATATTTTTCCAATTAAAAAAAAAAGTAACATATTTTTCAAATCCCGAAATTTATAAGCCTGGTTGACCACATAATATAGGTTCCAAATAATATAGGTTATCGACTTCAAACAATCCACAAGTCCGGAGACTGACTCTTGATGTTGTACACTAGAGGGTTTTTATCCCTATCCTCCATGGCTAATATTTTTTCAAATATCCCCTCTTAACCTATACACTTGAAGTTTCTTTCTATCCTAAGTTTTTTTGGATCTAGAGTCAATCACTTAATAATTGCATTATGGCCACTTATGGTTTTTGCATCATTATTTATTTCTATACAAAAATAATCCAGGTTCCAAATAAAAAATCACCATATCTAAAATGATATGCAACATCTTCCGTCTTTTATCTATTGCGTTCTATATTTACATGTAATTGTACTCTACTTTGTTATCATATTTTTCAATAACTTCCCTACAATGATACATGCCCTCATAAACAAAACCAATAGAAGAGTTGTCACTATTAACCATACAAAGAATATTAACAATTAGGCCATGTCCTTATAACCTGTCACAATGCTTTCCCTAAAGGCATTGCTTAAAATTATTTGATAGATGACTTCCTTTTAGAATATATTGGAAAGCAAGAACTTTCCCATTCATTGTTGCAAATAACACCTTCTATACTTATCTTTTCATGAACCACTCTTTAAATAGTAATGTAATATGTAGCAAATTTGGTGTCATGTGATCTTAATACCTCTCCATATGCTTACTTCTTGTATTAGCTTGATGTGGGGTAATGGTTAAATATGAATTAAGAAATTTGTTTCCCACTATGAATTGCTCCATTAATCCATGGAATTTTTTATAAATCATGCAAAAATATCATTTATCTAACTCCCAAAAGTATTGAAGCAATCTCAATTGCAATTTGGACCACATAATTTCTTTGTAATTAGTTAACTATAACAACAATTCAAAAAAAAATCAAAATGCATGAACCATGGATACTTTTATACATGATTGCTTTTGAACTTTATCATGGTAGACATAAGCTTAGAAAAATATTTATCCTTGTACCCAAAAACTCAAGTTGATTTAAAATCAACTATATAAACAAATAATAATAAATGTTTATTATATATTATATGGAATCGTGGAAACAAAATGGGAAGTAGTACAAATACACAAGTAAGGCATTTGCATTGGTTAGTGTCTTAAGTAACTTATTAAATGAATTGTTTATTATTTAAAACAATACATTTATATTATCATGGTACTTTATCATGGAATTGCTTCTATTTTTTTTAATTAGTTGACTATCACAACAATTCAATAACAATTCACGCCATTAACCATGGAAACACTTGAAAAATGATTGTTTTGAACTCTACGCATATTAAGTCAATGCATTTTTTAACATTATTTAGTTTCTATACTAAATATTTATTATATATTATATATTATATATTATATGGAATGGTGAATGTTTATGTATTACATTATTTTTTCCGTCGTGATTAGTTAAATATCACAACAATTCAAAATGCATGAACCATGTAAACACTTAGAAGCATTCCTTTTTAACTTTATCATGGTACACATAACCTTAGAGAAATATTTATGATTGTACACAAAAGCTCAAATTGGTTTTAAATGAACTATATCAACAAATAATAATAAATGTTTACTATATAGTATATGGAATCGTCGAAACAAAATTGGAAGTAGTTGGAATACAAAAGTATTGCATTTGCATTGGTTTCTGTCTTAATAAACTTATTATATGTATTGTTTATTATTTAAAACAATACTTTTACATTACTAATGGAATGTGGAATTGCTTGTATTATATCTTTATTTATTCAATTCAATTAAACAAATCAATAAATAGTGCAGTGAATATACATTTTTATTAGTTTATTCATGCTTTTTAAAATGTGCATTCAAATTTACATCTTGTCGGTTTTTTAAATGAATGCATTTATATGTATTCAAACTTTCTACAAATAGTTTCAAACTTGATTTTTTTTAACTATATCAAATAAATCTATGTTTTTAGTCTCTTTCGCTCTCTCAATATATATGTGGTGTGTCTGTATTAAACTTTGAATTAATATTATAGTAAAGAGTTAAACTACGAAGCAATGAGTAAACTGATAAACATTATTGTTCATGCACATCATATTTTAGAATTTGAAAGAAACATGACACTACTGCAACAAATCCAACCAAATTTGTCCAACGGTTTTAGGACTCAGAATTCCATAGCTTCGCAACTATTCAATTTAGTACTAAATACTGTCAGAACAAGACACGAGTTAGAGAGATCTTAGGAAGCCTTAGCTCAATAATATGATCTTATTGACCAAATTAGAAATGCAAGAAAACAAAATTATTTATTTATATATTCACTTACATATTTATATTAGGTAATGTTTTTGAAGGTGTTGTTTTGATCATAATACTGTACTTTTATTGATTTAGGAGGGGAGAAAATGAAGTGTTGCCTCTTCTGTGAGAGGATGAAGCAAGACAATCTAAGCTATATCCAAAGGGAGAAAATGAATCGAGCAAGGAGTGGGATCTTTCAGAATATCAAATCAATGTTTCTTGGGAGTGGTCTTGACTAGAGTATCTCCCTTGTGAACCATGGGGAGAGAGTGGGGAAAGATCCCTCAAGAGAGGAGAGAGGCCTTGTAGTCTACGTGATTGCCTTAGGTGGTTTTTTTTCCTAAATAATGGAAGTTTTATGTGAAAAATAAGAGTGATTCTTGGAATAATCACAATTGAACAAATACAAAAATATGCCCACCACATCAGATGCAAAATGATGCAAAGTGAGTGATATGTGTTATATCATTTAGTGTAAATAATCCCAGTTGTAGGTTTTTTTTAATTTACGAGTTATGTGAACTTGTATTTAAAAATAAAAATAAATGTAAATGTAAATTCCCTAAAGACCTAATGTCCTTCCTTGCAAATGTAACCAATCCTTCCAAAAGCGCAACCACTGGTGGTAATGGGATCCTCCTAATGATTGGTTAGTGAAAGTAACAAATAGTTAGTGATTTCGACAATGGGGCTATGTTTTGGAAGGACTTGGAAACATTTTCCAATGGAAATATCTAACTTCAGAATTCAATTGCACTCACAATTTCACCTTGGTGATATCCTAAGTTTGTCCACTAAGATACCTGCATCAAGTGCAGATAAGTAGTTCAGCTTAAATGGTTTAGTGTCATCCCACAAAACGTTGAGTGAATCTCTGTGGGGAGTAGGGAATCTATACCTATGATTTCACATTATTGGGCACCACACGTTCTTATATGGGTTTTATTTTGACATTTTTTGATAGTGTATTTGAAAGTAACCTATAAGTCAACATGTCGAGCCTAGGGAAAGATAGGTAGAATTCAATTAGAATTATGTCCAAGTATAAAAAGAGTCAGGTTGCCAAAAGGAAAAGAATCTGTGACAAAAGTAGTCGTAGAAGGAAGGAAAAGGTAGAAGAAGTAGTAAGGGAGAAATATGTGACAGAGGAGGAACAAAAGAAGACAAAGAAGAAAGAGCTAAGGAAGGAAGCACTCAAAGAGAAAGCTACGATAGCAACAGAAGAGAGTTAGCAACATAAGAGAAGGAAGGAAAGGATGCGACAAGGAAATATGCAATGGAATAAACCATGTTAGAAGGCGTGCAATGGCGCAATGACTGGAAAGTGATAGTACAGAAAGATCATGGGTATGAGGTCAGTTAGAGTTAGTGGAAGCCGCACCTATTAAAGCATATTTGTAATTTGGGTCATTATTTCCTACTAACATGTGTCGAAAGAAAAGGAAAGATGGCATGTTGGATACTGTATGAAGTCGACTGAAAGCGACATGTAAGAGTCTATAAAAGGAGGAACCCAAGCTGTATGCGGGTTAGATCTTGGTTAGTTAGCTCCAAGTCACGTTAGCTTCTGTAAGTTGTGTTTTCTGTTAGTTTCATAAGTGTGTTGAGTCATAGAGAGGAGTCGAAGAATATGCAACTGAGTGCACAAAAGTGTAAAAGAGATTGAGTCTATCCAAGCTATGTGCAGATTAACAATAGAGTTATAGAGGAAGTTGAATCAATCCATATTGTGTGCGGGTCGTCAGAAGATTCAAGTAGAGAAATAATAGCAACAGAAGACTAGAGAGCATGGGAGGAGAAATAACTTTGTATAGATAAGTGATAAATATTTAGAACCGAGCCTACATCTTAGTGCACAAACAAAAGGGTGCCATGTATTTCTCATGCCAGATGAAGAGTGCCTTTGTGGTTTTTCCTAGATGGGTTTCCACGTTAGATACAATGTTGAATGTGTGAATGATGAATGTGTTTGAGTCGCATATATATATTGTTATGAATGAGTGTTTATGTATTTTCTTATGAATGAGTTTATATGTATCTGGCACACTGTTATCATTGAATGTATCTATGTCGCATCGAGTTTATTGTTATAATACCTTTCGAAGAATGAGTTGTGTCACAACTTTACCATGCATAATAAGTATAAAGACCCCACCCACCAGCTTTGGTCGAGAACATTGACAGAATAACAAGGGACGAGAAATCCCCCACCCAACTACGGAAACCTAGTTCTGGAAGTTACCCATAGAAAGATATCTCAAGTGAGACTGCATTTTCATCACAGGTGCTGCCGACTGAGGTTTTTTATGTCGGGTCAATATCTTGGGATTTGTTTTACACAAATGAGGAACCAAACTTGGGTTGAAGAGAATTCAACGCCAAGAAATGGTTCCATTTCTGGGACCATGAATCATTTCGGTGAGGGATATGTTGTGGCATCCGATGAAGGTTGAAATCCAAGACTAAACGGATTTCAAAGCATTAGAGTTTGCACAAGAAGAGATTAAAGGATATTGGTTGAATCCAACATAGTGGTTGGGCTGATATATTTACACAGATATTCACGATATTTTCTTTTCCGAATTTCCTATTGTGTTGCATGAGTGGTTGTCGAAGTTGGCAACCCAACAAAGAAATTTTCAAGGAGGAGAACCGACGGAGTGGAATACCTGACTGATTCAATGGCTGAAAAGTGTTCGCAACCATGTGTCGAGGGCTGTTGATTTTTGGGTAGATAGAATTCTGCAAGGATATATTCCTGAGTTTGTTGTCGACACAATAACCTCTTATAGTGAGGCAGAAAGGAAATTTTTACAAGGACCCCACAGAAGATACTTTTCATCCTTGAAAACTTGGATAAAGATGCTCGTATGCGAAAAAGGAATCCTATGAATGTGACAGCTGAGAACTATGCACAGAAGCTTGTATATGTTGCATCAAAATCGTGTGAAAAATGGTGCAAACTAAGTTGAGATGATGTTGGTGATAGCGGAACTAAAATAGAGGATGGATATTTGAGAAGTGGAAGAATTTTTCGGTCAGGAAAGAGAAGAAAGACTATCATGGGAAGAGGAAGTTATAGTATGACCAGAGGAGATGACTACGAGTTTGCGTCGCACAGGGATGAAGGTTCTTGCGATGAATAAGAAGAATATCAACCAATATCTGAAGGAGAAGAACAATAAGAAGAATCACCAGAAGCTCTAAAACCAGAACACGAGTACCTATAGAAACATTGGTTTCTTGGAGTACCTATAGAAACATTGGTTTCTTTGTGAAGTCATATGAACTGTGTGACAGTTCCAAAACAAAGACATAAAGAAAGCACAAATGGTCACAACGCTGCAAGGTCGTGCACCATACTAGTACATGAAGTTTTCTATAGTGTCAGTAGGAGTTGCGTAGAAAATACTTGACCAAATTCGATTTGGAATCATAGACGAGTTTAGAAATCTAAAATATTAGTCGCAATGCATTACAAAGATTAAAGAAATAAAACAACTACCTACAGAGTCTGTCTAGGACTTTGAACAGAGATTCAAGTCATTAATGGCTAAAGGAAGCTTCCAGATGTCGGATGTACAACACAAGAAATGGTTCATTGCCATGATCTAGGTTCCATTGATGCAATAGAAGATTATGTCGTAGACAGAAGCTCTGGAAATAGCAATGAAGCTAGAATCCTCACCAATTGGAGAAACCATCGCAGGAATGATGCAGATTCAATCGTCATTGGATAACCTTACGCTACAACTCTAGGACATCAAGAAATGAAAATAGGTTCAAGAAGAGCTATGGTGTACAAGATCCAAAAACATAAAGACACCATAAAGATAACTTTCCGGTACTCATGAACTATGTCGCAGCAAGAGCGCCAAACCTGATAAAAATTGAAGGGATTCCTTGGTGTATAATATGTCATACTAGAGGCCATTGGTCGGAAGAATGTTTGTATTTGCAGAATATTGTAAGTACGCCAACTAGTCTATATTGTAAATTTTGTAAATCTCTAGGAAATGATGAGAAAGATTGCAGAGCATTCCAGCTGCTGTAAGAGAAGATGGTGGATACCTACTTGATGAAAATGATGAGCAGATGCAAGTTGAACGAGCACAATATCGATACCATCCTACTCAATATCCACTAGCACAATTTCAACAGTCGCAATATCAACAAAATCACTATCTGTAGCAACAACACTACCCTCAACCTACGAGGGTGGAAATTTCTAAGGCTGAGGACAACAACAACAAGGAGGAGGAGGTTTTGGTAGAGGAAGAGGCCAAGTCATATGTTATAATTGTGGACAACCATGACACTTTGCTCGAGGTTGTGCAAGCCTTGTGAAGACATGTTTGTATTGTAAATCATTTGATCATACTGTCGAACAATGTCACAATTGATTACGAAGTGGCAGGATTGAACTGTGGGAAATCCCAACCTTGTGCAGAATCCCAATATAAATCCCAACCAAAACATACATATGATTTATATCGAGCCCAGAGAATCAAACATTGTTGTCATCATAAGGGGAGGTGTTGCGACTGGAGCAAACTAGGGCACACAACATGGAAAACCGTAGGTGCAACTGATGGCACAAAAGAAAGTATTGTTCGACATTGAGAAAGATAATAAAGTATTATTAGTCATCCGACCGAAATTTGTCGACACAAATCAAGCATCAACATCTGGACAAGTAAGAGAGATGCCTGAAAGGTTCGATCAAATACTCTGGAAGCAATCAATGAGAAAGGTTAGTAAGCTCAAAGAATTTTTTAAAAGTTGCTTTGCACTAATCCATGATAAAGATGTTGTCGCAGAATTGACATCACTCATAGAAGAAACTCGAGTTGCGAATGACTGCATAGATAGGAGACTATGATATGGATTATATCATCTTAGATATGGGATCTGATATCAATATCTTGACAAGGAAGACATGGGAATGTATGAACAATACGCGACTAGATTGGTCTCCCATTCAACTAAGTCTAACAAATTAGTCAAAGGTCCTACCCATTGGTCGACTGACTCAAGTACCTATTGAGGTAGGAGGCATGAGAACATATGCAGACTTTGAAGTGATCGACATCGTTGATGATACGACCCCATATCCTACACTTTTGGGGATCGATTGGACGATATATAATCAGGTCATCATCAACTTTAAGAGAAGAATCTTGTCATTTGAAGACTTGGAGATAAGGGTGGTCGCGCCAATTGATGCGCTTGAAGGACAGAGATATGTCAAACCAATTAATAGTGAAAAGCAAGGTAATTACCTAGATCATCTATATAATATCATGTCTTCAATAGATGACTATATAAGTCCAACATCTAATGGAAAGTTGAGTTGGCGTAGTGTTAGCTCCTGTACATGCAATTCAGGTGAAGCATTAGAAAATTGGAAGAATCGGCTGCATGAAGTTTCCATGAGAATATGCGCAAGAATTACAAGATCTGTGCGATGGGTAGGAGTTGAGGCAAGATAACTACCTACATATGAAGGCTTTCCTAACCTTACATCCTTTATAACAGAATTTGAATCAAAATTTATAGAACCATAGCGATTTTCTGCCTTGGACTTTGTGCTAAAAGCTATGCCTGTTAGATGGTGGGGTACACATAAACAATCTATCTCTGAATGGACGCAATATAGAAGATTGTTGCAGATTATATTTGGATAAGATATCAGTTATACTTGTCGTAAGTATACCGGATTGAAAAATCCTGTCAAACATATTGAGCATTGTCGCATGACATGGTATGAATATTCACGACAAGAATGGGTTCATCACTTCATACATACATTGGACACAATACCAAGGAATTGGTATACAACTGTTGAACTGTGACGAGGAACTCTTGAGTGGAAAGAACTAGCCACTATTTTCACACGTACATTTGAGTTCGAAGATGATCATCCAAGAATCGATGTTGAACTACAAGTAATGAAAAAGAAGATATTTAAAGAAATCCCTATTGCAGTGACAAATTTCCATCAATGTAGCGCGATAATCCACCATTAGATGGAATGCTACAATGTGACTAGAGAACTAGCTAATGATGGCCCACTCGACATAAACATACATGAGTCAGAAGGTATGCACGTAGTGGAGGGATTTGGTATTTCTAGTGACCAATTCCCGAGTCCACTCAAAATTAAGACAGTTAATATTGGCTCGCCTGAAAATCCAAAGTTCGCTAATATTGGAGATTATTGGGATGAAGAGACTGTAGGAAAGATCACTGATTTAGTGCATGAGTTTCAGGATCTATTTCATACCATATTTTCAAAAATGATGGGAATAGTAAAAGATCTCGGTGAAATGAAAATACCTTTGAGGCCCGATGCAAAACCGGTCAAGCAATGACCATACCGATTGAATACGTGATACAAAGAAAAGGTCAAGGATGAATTGGAATGAATGCTAGAGGCAAGTGTTATAGAACCTATTGAGGAATAAGAATGGATTAGTCCGATAGTAGTTCAAGACAAAAAGACCTCAGGAGAAGTAATAATTTGTGTCGAATTGAGAAAATTGAATGATGCTTGCTTACATGACCCGTTTCCGATTCCATTTACAGATGAAGTACTGGAGAGTGTCGGAGGGCAGGAAATGTTCTCGTTCACTGATGCATTTTATGGTTACCATCAGATCAAGATTGTAAAGTAATTCTGACACAAGAATACCTTTGCGACAGAGTGGGGATGTTTCCAATAAATGGTAATACCCTTTGGACTTGAGAATGCTCCTGTGATTTTTTCCAGAATTGTAGTAGCTTCCTTTAAATATTTCATACACAAATTTCTTGAACTCTAGTTTGATGAATGGATAATATTTGGGCTCATAAAAGACAATATTGAGAGCCTTAGAATGATGCTGGAACATTGGCGCCAGTATCAAATTTCACTAAATTTGAAAAAATGTATCTTTTTTTCCCCGTTTGGATCTATGTTGAGCCATGTGGTATGTCACGATGGAATTTTGGTTGACCCGGCAAAAACTATGATCATTCTCGACCTACCACCACCTACTATAGTTAAACAATTGAGAGAAACACTCGGATACACTGGATACTACAAAAAACTAATAAAAGATATGCAAAGGTGACTGCTCCAATGGAAAATATTTTGAAAAAATATGCTAAGTTTCAATGGACAGAGAGTTGCCAAGATAGTGTGGACACATTGAAAAACAAAATGGCTAATGTGCCAATACTTGTATTTCCAAACTGGAAAAAGGAGTTTCATGTTCATGTCGACGCTTTGTCTGCTACGTTCAACATGGTACTAAATCATCCCAATGAAGGATCAATCAATCATCCCATTGCCTTCTCTAGCAGGAAGTTATCGACTAAAGAGAAAAATTATACAATGACAAAAAAAGAAGGTCTAGCATTGGTATATGCACTGCAAAAATTCAGATATTATTTGGTAGGTGGACATTTTAAGGTGTACACTGACCATTCCGCATTGAAATACTTGGTCAATAAGCCAGTGTTGGGGGGAATGTATGTCGGTGGCTTCTCCTCTTCCGGGAATTTGATTTTGAAGTAATTGTTAAACCTGGTCGATTGAATTTGGGACCAAACCATCTTTCAAGGATAGAAACTAGTGAAGATCCTTGTAACTTGACGATAATATCCCTGATACGCAACTGTTTGCAATAACCATGTTCGATGATCATTATAGAGATATCATACAATTTTGTAGTACGGGTTATACACCATCTGAATTCGCCATTGCGCAAAAGAAACAATTGTTTGTGCGAGTTGCGTATTTTTAATTGATCGCTGGACAATTGTATAAAATGAGTTTTGATGAGATTCTTCATCACTGCATTTTGGAGCACGAGCGACCGTTGATATTATATGAATCACATGTTGGTGTTGCAAGAGGCCATTATGCAAGAAAAACTAGGGTGCACAAGATTTTGCAAGCAGTATTATGGTGGCCCACCATGCACACGGATGCCCGTGATCATTGTCACAGTTGTGATGTCTGCCAAAGGAATTTAAAGTTGTCATGACGCGACAAAATGTCATTAGTACCTCAAATAACTTTGTCGGAATTTGATAAATGGGCCATTGATTTTTTGGGTCCTATCAATCCGACAGGAAAGTGCACTAGTGCACGCTATATTATTACTGCGACTGATTATCTAACATGATGGGTCGAAGTAACACCAGTAAAGGATTGTATTGCTGCAACCATTGCGAAGTTTTTATTTGAGAATGTCATGACACGATTTGGATGCCCAAAGATTTTAATAAGTGATCAAGGTATTGTTGGCCGAATTTTCTATATGAGGCCAACTAAGGAGAATCAACTTACACAAGTCGCTTACTGCAGCTTCCAGTGTGTTTGGATTATTTGATTCTCACAGGTTGTGGTTCTGCTACCATCTAGGTTTTCACTCTCTTAAGGAGAATTCTACCACTTTAACCTATATATCCTAAACTAATTAATAAAAGCTAAACTAAATCCTAATTAAAATAAATAAACTAAGACTAAATACTTATCTACAAACTATATTAATCTATCTACAATAAAATGTATATTTAACAGTTAAATGTCTATTTAATAGCTAGAAGTCTATTTAATAGCTACTAAATCAGAATTAACTAATTATGTCTAATTTGTGTTTTTCTCTCTTTAAGTTTTCAAGTGTTATTATCATAACTGTTCAAAAAAATGAAAGATAACTAATTGTAATAAAAAAATCAATTATTGTAAATACACATATTTGGGTCAGTGCAAGAAGATGAGGGACCTTTAAGATGCAATCCTAGTTTTCAAAAACAAGATCACGTTACCAAAAAATACATCAACCCGAGCCTGACATAGCACTTGGTATGGTTCAACCCGAGCCTGACATGTCATGGGACATGTAGGATAGGAAGCCATATCGCGTACGCGTTATATAACTACAAAACGCGCTTGCGATATGTAGTTATAAAACGCGTACGCGATTTGTAAATCATAAAAAATAAAATAAAAATACATTTCAAATTTTTTCAATTTTTAATCTACAATTTCTAGTAATTATATATTTGTATAGTCTAATAAATCAAACTTGTTATTTGTTAACTCAATTTATTTTATATATTAAATTATATATTTATATAGTTTAATAAATCAAATTTATTATTTTGTTTACTAAATTTTTTTTTATATTACATAAAAATTTAAGCTTAAATCTCAATTTATTTATAAATATTTATTTATATATTTTCTAATTAAATTATACTTAACATGTTATAATAAATGGATCAACCATTACATCTTAAATCCCCACTCAACAATAAGCTAATCCAAATAAAGTTGTTTTAGTTTAAAAAATTTTATGGATGGATAATTGATAATGATTAAATAGTAATAAAAAGGAAATGGACCTATAAGTTACATTTCAAAGGAAATTTTTTCAAATATATATTTACAATAAAGTGTAAATTTTTTAATTATTCTAAATGTTTTTTATGTTGATGGTGATGATGAATGATGATGATGATGATGACGATGATGAAGGTGATGATGATGATGAGGATGATGATGATGATGTTCATGATGTTGATGTTGATGATGATGATGATGAGGATGATGATGATGAGGATGATCATGTTGATGATGATGATGATGATGATGATGTTGATGGTGATGATGTTCACGATGTTGATGTTCACGATGAATGATGATGATGATGATGTTCATAATGTTGATGGTGATGAGGATGATGATGATGTTCATGATGTTCATGATGTTGATGATGAGGATGATGATGAGGATGATGCTGATGGTGATGATGATGATGATGATGATGTTCATGATGTTGACGGTGATGATGATGATGATGATGTTCATGATGTTCATGATGTTCATGATGAGGATGATGATGAGGATGATGTTGATGGTGATGATGATGATGTTCATGATGTTGACGGTGATGATGATGACAAGGATGATGATGATGATGATGATGAGGATGATGATGAGGATGATGATGATGATGTTCATGGTGATGGTGATGATGATGGTGAAGATGATGATCATGTTGATGATGATGATGATGAGGATGATGAAGGTGATGATGATGATGAGGATGAGGATGACGATGAGGATGATGATGATGATGTTCATGATGTTGACGGTGATGATGATGAGGAGGAGGATGATGATGATGAAGGTGATGATGATGATGAGGATGATGATTATGATGTTCATGATGTTGATGGTGGTGATGATGATGAGGATGATGATGATGTTCATGATGTTCATGATGAGGATGATGAAGGTGATGATGATGATGTTCATGATGTTGATGGTGATGGTGATGATGAGAATGATGTTCATGATGTTGATGATGATGATGATGTTGATGATGTTGATGGTGATGATGATAATCATGTTGATGATGGTGATGATGATGATGATGATGATGAAGGTGATGATGAAGATGAGGATGAGGATGATGATGATGATTATGAGGATGATGATGATGAATGATGATGATGTTGATGATGTTGATGGTGATGATGATAATCATGTTGATGATGGTGATGATGATGATGAGGATGATGATGATGATGAGGATGATGATGATGATGTTCATTATGTTGATGGTGATGATGATTATGAGGATGATGATGATGAATGATGATGATGTTGATGATGTTGATGGTGATGATGATGATGTTCATGATGTTGATGGTGATGATGATGAGGATGATGATGAGAATGATGTTCATGATGTTGACGGTGATGATGATGACAATGACGATGACGATGACGATGATGAAGGTGATGATGATGATGAGGGTGATGATGATGATGTTCATGGTGATGATGGTGATGATGATGATGAGGATGATGATGATGTTCATGATGTTCATGATGAGGATGATGATGATGATGATGATGTTGATGGTGATGATGATGAGGATAATGATGATGATGTTCACGATGTTGATGGTGATGATGAATGATGATGATGATGATGACGATGATGAAGGTGATGATGATGATGACGATGATGAATGATGATGATGTTCATGATGTTGATGGTGATGATGATGAAGATGATGGTGATGATGATGACGATGATGATGGTGATGGTGATGATTATGATAAGGTTGATGATGATGGCGATGATTATGATAAGGATGATGATGATGATGATGTTCATGATGTTGATGATGATGAACATGGCGATGGTGATGATGATGTTCATGATGTTGATGGTGATGATGATGATGATGTTGATGATGATGATGATGATGAAGTTGAAGATGATGGTGATGATGATGGTGAAGATGATGATCATGTTGATGATGATGATGATGAAGGTGATGATGATGATGAGGATGACGATGACGATGAGGATGATGATGATGATGTTCATGATGTTGACGGTGATGATGACGATGAGGATGATGATGATGATGAAGGTGATGATGAGGAGGAGGATGATGATGATGATGTTCTTGATGTTGATGGTGATGATGATGATGGTGGTGATGATGATGATCATGTTGTTGATGATGATGATGGTGATAATGATGATGATGATGAGGATGATGATGATGATGAAGGTGATGATGATGATGATGTTCATGATGTTGATGGTGGTGATGATGATGAGGATGATGATGATGTTCATGATGTTCATGATGTTGATGATGAGG
>LPNX011236000.1:65507-146431 GCA_001517045.1 Pseudotsuga menziesii
ATGATGATGGGCATGATGAATGATGATGATGATGATGTTCATGATGTTGATGGTGATGAGGATGATGATGATGTTCATGATGTTCATGATGTTGACGATGAGGATGAGGATGAGGATGATGATGGTGATGATAATGAGGATGATGATGATGATGATGATGTTCATGATGTTGACGGTAATGATGATGACAAGGATGATGATGATGATGAAGGTGATGATGATGATGATGTTCATCGTGATGATGATGATGATGGTGATGATGATGGTGAAGATGATGATCGTGTTGATGATGATGATGATGATGAAGGTGATGATGATGATGAGGATGAGGATGACGATGAGGATGATGATGATTATGTTCATGATGTTGACGGTGATGATGATGATGAGGAGGATGATGATGATGAAGGTGATGATGATGATGTTCATGATGTTGATGGTGGTGATGATGATGAGGATGATGATGATGTTCATGATGTTCATGATGAGGATGATGAAGGTGATGATGATGATGAGGATGATGATGATGATGATGATGAAGGTGATGATGATGAGGATGATGATGATGATGTTCATGATGTTGATGGTGATGATGATGATGAGGATGATGTTCATGATGTTGATGATGATGATGATGTTGATGATGTTGATGGTGATGATGATGATCATGTTGATGATGGTGATGATGATGATGATGAAGGTGATGATGAAGATGACGATGAGGATGATGATGATGATTATGAGGATGATGTTGTTGGAGATGATGATGATGAGGATGATGATGATGATGATGATGAAGGTGATGATGACGAGGATGATGATGATGATGTTCATTATGTTGATGATTATGAGGATGATGATGATGAATGATGATGATGTTGAAGATGTTGATGGTGATGATGATGATGATGATGATGTTCATGATGTTGATGGTGATGATGATGATGAGGATGATGATGATGATGTTCATGATGTTGATGGTGATGATGATGAGGATGATGATGAGGAGGAGGAGGAGGATGATGATGATGACAACGATGGTGATGACGATGATGTTCATGATGATGATGATGTTGATGGTGATGGTGATGGTGATGGTGATGGTGATGATAAGAATGATGTTGATGGTGATGATGATTATGAGGATGATGATGAGGATGATGAAGATGATGATGGGAATGGTGATGATGATGATGGTGATGATGATGGTGATGACGATGATGATGATGAAGATGATGATGATGATGAGGATGAGGATGTTCACGTTGATGATCGTGGTGATGATGATCATGTTGATGATGATGAAGGTGATGATGATGATGGGGATGAGGATGATGATGATGATGTTCATGATGTTGATGGTGATGATGATGATGATGATGTTCATGATGTTGATGGTGATGATGAGGAGGAGGATGATGATGCTGACAACAATGGTGATGACGATGATGTTCATGATGATGATGATGTTGATGGTGATGGTGAAGGTGATGGTGATGATGATGATAAGAATGATGTTGATGGTGATGATGATTATGAGGATGATGATGATGATGATGATGATGAGGATGATGATGATGAAGATGATGATGGGAATGGTGATGATGATGATGGTGATGATGATGGTGATGACGATGATGATGATGAAGATGATGATGATGAGGAGGATGAGGATGATGGTGGTGATGATGATCATGTTGATGATGATGATGATGATGACGATGAAGGTGATGATGATGATGGGGATGAGGATGATGATGATGATGTTCATGATGTTGATGGTGATGATGATGATGATGATGATGAATGACGGTGATGTTCATGATGTTGATGGTGATGATGATGAGGATGATGATGATGATGTTCATGATGTCGATGGTGGTGATGATGATGATGAATGATGATGATGTTCATGATGTTGATGGTGATGATGATGATGTTCACGATGGTGAGGGTGATGATGATGATCATGTTGATGATGATGATGATGATGATGGCAATGATGGCAATGGTGATGATGATGATGATGATGATGAAGGTGATGATGATGATGATGATGATGATGGTGATGATGATGATGATGATGATGAAGGTGATGATGATGATGATGATGACGATGGTGATGATGAAGGTGATGAAGATGATGATGATGATGAAGATGAAGATGATATTGATGGTGATGATGATGAGAATGACATTGATGGTGATGATGATTATGAGGATGATGTTGATTAATGATGATGATGTTGATGATGTTGATGGTGATGATGATGATGATGATGTTCATGATGTTGATGGTGATGATGATGAGGATGAGGATGAGGATGTTCATGATGATGATGGTGATGATGATGATGATGATGATGGTGATGATGATGCTGATGGTGATGATGATGAGGATGATGAGGATGATGATGACGACAATGGTGATGATGATGAAGATGATGATGATGGTGATGTTGATGACGACGATGGTGATGATGATGTTCATGATGTTGATGGTGATGATGATGATGATGTTCATGATGTTGATGGTGTTGATGATGATGATGATGAGGATGATGTAGGTGATGATGATGATGAGGATGTTCATGATGTTGATGGTGATGATGATGATGAGGATGATGTTGATGATGTTGATGATGATGAGGATGATGATGATGATGTTGATGGGGATGATGATGATTGTGTTGATGATGGTGATGATGATGATGATGATGAAGGTGATGATGAAGATGAAGATGAGGATGATGATGATGATGATGATTATGAGGATGATGATGATGAATGATGATGATGTTCATGATGATGATGATGATGATGATGTTCATGATGTTGATGGTGATGATGATGATGATGATGATGAAGGTGATGATGATGAGGAGGAGGATGATGATGATGATGACAACGATGGTGATGACGATGATGTTCATGATGATGATGATGTTGATGGTGATGGTGATGGTGATGGTGATGATGACGATGAGAATGATGTTGATGGTGATGATGATTATGAGGATGATGATGATGATGTTGATGATGTTGATGGTGATGATGATGATGATGATGATGTTCATGATGTTGATGTTGATGTTGATGAGGATGATGATGATGATTTTCATGATGTTGATGGTGATGATGATGAGGATGAGGATGATGATGTTTATGATGTTGATGGTGATGATGACGATGATGATGATGAAGATGAAGGTGATGATGATGACGACGATGATGATGATGATGTTCATGATGATGATGGTGATGATGATGATGAGGATGATGATGATGTTCATGATGTTGATGATGTTGATGATGAGGATGATGATGATGACGATGATGAAGGTGATGATGATGATGATGTTCATGATGTTGATGGTGATGATGATGTTGATGATGATGATGATGTTGATGGTGATGATGATGAGGATGATGATGATGATGTTCACGGTGATGATGAATGATGATGAATGATGATGATGATGATGATGATGTTGATGGTGATGATGATGAGGATGATGATGAGGATGAGGATGATGTTGATGATGTTGATGGTGATGATGATGTTGATGATGATGATGATGTTGATGGTGATGATGATGAGGATGATGATGAGGATGAGGATGATGTTGATGATGTTGATGGTGATGATGATGATGATGATGATGGCAATGATGGTAATGGTGGTGATGATGATGAAGGTGATGATGATGATGATGATTATGACGATGGTGATGATGAAGGTGATGAAGATGATGATGATGAAAAAGATGAAGATGATGTTGATGGTGATGGTGATGGTGATGGTGATGATGACGATGAGGATGATGATGATGATGTTCATGATGTTGTTGGAGATGATGATGATGAGGATGATGAAGGTGAGGATGATGAAGGTGATGATGATGATGTTCATTATGTTGATGGTGATGATGATTATGAGGATGATGATGATGAATGATGATGATGTTGACGATGTTGATGGTGATGATGATGATGATGATGATGATGTTCATGATGTTGATGGTGATGATGATGAGGATGATGATGATGATGTTCATGGTGTTGATGGTGATGATGAATGATGATGATGATGTTGATGGTGATGATGATGAGGATGATGAGGAGGATGAGGATGATGTTGATGATGTTGATGGTGACGATGATGATGATGATGATGATGGCAATGATGGTAATGGTGATGAAGATGATGATGATGATGACAATGGTGATGATGAAGGTGATGAAGTTGATGATGATGATGAAGATGAATATGATGTTGATGTTGATGGTGATGGTGATGATGAGGATGAGGATGACGATGACGATGATGATGTTCATGATGTTGTTGGAGATGATGATGATGAGGATGATGAAGGTGATGATGATTATGAGGATGATGATGATGAATGATGATGATGTTGATGATGTTGATGGTGATGATGATGATGATGTTCATGATGTTGATGGTGATGATGATGATAATGGCAATGATGGCAATGGTGATCATGATGATGATGACGATGGTGATGATGAAGGTGATGATGATGATGATGATGAAGATGATGGTGATGATGATGATGATGATGATGATGATGTTGATGGTGATGATTATGATAAGGATGATGAAGGTGATGATGATGGTGATGATGATGACAATGACGACGATGGTGATAATGTTGTTGATGATGATGATGATGATGATGGCAATGATGGCAATGGTGATGATGATGATGACGATGGTGATGATGAAGGTGATGATGGTGAAGATGATGATGATGAAGATGAACATGATGAAGATGATAATGATGATCATGGCGATGTTGATGATGATGATGATGACAACGATGGTGATGACGATGATGTTCATGATGATGATGACGACGATGGTGATGATGATGTTCATGATGTTGATGGTGATGAGGATGATCATGTTGATGATGATGATGATGATGATGGTGATGATGAAGCTGATGATGACGATGAGGATGAGGATGATGATAATGATGATGGCGATGGGGATGATGATGATGATGATGATGAGGAAGGTGATGATGATGATGATGATGAAGATGAATATGAAGATAATGAAAATGATGATCATGTTGTTGTTGTTGATGATGATGATGATGGTGATGATGATGAAGATGATGAGGAAGGTGATGATGATGATGATGGTGATGATGATGACGATGGTGATGATGATGTTCACGATGTTGATGGTGATGATGATGATCATGAAGTTGAAGGTGATGATGATGATGAAGATGAAGATGATGATGAACGATATTTTTGGTTTTACAAATCGCGCACACGATTTGTTTGCACATAACGCGCACGCGTTTTGTTTCTCTATAACGCGTACACGTTTTGTTTGTATATAATGCGTACGCATTTTGTTTAAATTCAAAAATTTATTCCCTCCAAATGATAAGGCCGAGCCTCCACCCATGCTTTCGTGGAATTCCTATGCCTATGTGTCTGCTTTGTACTTTACTTCGGATTCAACATGCCTGTGCTTTGGAGTATGATCAACCATGGGTAATTCAACATTATATCCAAATTTTCAATATGCTCATGTTTAGTGGTTTGTCTGATTATGCTACACACCTCCATTTTTTATGAGATTTTAGAAACAGATATGGGTTTTTTTGCAGATTCTAAATATGTAAATTTTAACAAAAATACATAATTTTTTCTATTTTTTTCTTATTTATCTTCTGTCATCACTCATCAACTCAAAAAACACACTGGTAGTGTTTCGTCCATATCTCTTTCGTTTCTCAACCATTTAAAAAAAAAATTGTATGGTGCATTAAAGAACACCAATCTCTACATGTTATAAAAAACCCATTTCCAAATAATTGCATTAAGACATTCAAACGCTGCACCCACAAATGATGTACCGTTTTCAAGGTTTGATCTCTTAGATAATTAAAAAAAAACTAAAAAAAATATTTTTATTATTGGAAAAATAGTCATGCACTAGTCCTATATGTTCTCTATATGTATACCGGTTTTGGTAAGTTTATTCCATCATTTAGACACTCACAGGCTGCACCCACAAAAACATATACCTTATAATTTGTCACAAAAATAAAAAGTGCCCGTTAAAATTTATCTAACTTTAGATAGTTAACAAAATTTTCAATAGAAAAAAATATATATATTTGGAAAGGTCATTCAATTTCCTACATTTCTTGTTTTTTACTGATCGCAAGATTCATTGTGTAAGTGTCTCAAAATATCCATGCAAGTTGATGGATGTCTGTTTTTTCAGTTTTGCATTGCATCTAACGCGCCAAAAGAGACCCTCAACTTCTTGCACAGACCCATTTAGCAGCTGCTAAATCACACCGATTTAACAACTATTAAACTACATAGCTTGCAAAAATAACCCTAAAATTCTAATTTAAAACTAAAATTTAACCAATCTATTTATATCCTATCCCGGCCAGGAGCAAAATTTAAGTGAGTAAATAGTTAAAAAGATTTGAATTAATGATTAATCATGTTACAATTAAGTTTAATAACAAATCAAACCTTAATTAAATATGTTATAATTCTCCATAAGATTTATGAATAAAACAAAAGCAATCTTATTATATTCAGAGATCAAATGATTTATTTCAAATCTAAATAACTAGCAATTTACAGAAAGGATAAATATATGTAACTAATCAATCACAAACGATTGAAAACACAAAAAAATCACGAATATTAAATAGGTAATGAGGGATCTACAAATTGAAATACAAAACTGTAATTTATATTAAGAAAACAACTGTAATTTGTACACCCAGTTCTTAAAAGAACTACAAGTGCAATACAGCCACTATCTCCAATCCCTCATGCCCATCCAACATTCTGCATCATTCAAAAATTACCAAAAGAAATGATACAGGAGCTTGGGAAAATAATTTCATGTTACTTCTACGGAGCATTCCCTCATCGCAGTGCCTCCTCTTCTTTGCCAAACATAACAAATTTACAAATAGAAACAGACCTTCCCCTCTTACATAGGGGAATCTCTCATCCTTAAATAGGGAATGAGGCTAACAACCAATTCCAAAATAGCGACCGCAACACTTAATTCCACTCATGAGTTGGTCAGTCGAATCTTCTGCTTTCATCCATCTTGTTCTGTTAAAGTGTTGTGTTGTCCTCCAAAGTGCGAAGTGCGTTAACTGTACATCGATATATCTAAGGCTAGTGCCCTCCTTTGAAACTCCGCATCTTCGTATGCAATCATCATTCTCGATTAAGTCTGAAGACCAGATTCCTCGTTGTGCTATTCTTCCTTTACAAACCTTTGATTTACTGTTGAAATGACAACCATTAAACTTTAATGTCATGGCAGAGCAATCCATGGTATTCTTTTCTTAAAATATTGAACTATGCAAGTGTTCTAGATAGATGAATCGCTTATCAATCCGATCTTAATTGCACACCATAACGCTTCACTATATCTGCACATTAAAATAAGAAAATGAAAGAAAACTATTCAGAAAATGAAAGATGAAGAATCTTCTCTTTTCTGATATTATCGTGGCATCATTCAACGAACTAGTGTCGTCCTTTGGTGATTCACTTCGCTGCAATGATTTGAGAAACTTCGTATCCTGAAGGCGATTATGTTTGATGACAATTATTTCGAAAGAAACGTGGCCATTGCTATTCTGAGATCAAGAACTGCAATCTGGAGGTTTCTTTCTACATGTTGTTGGAGCAATTAAATGATGTGATGAAATAGAAGTCTAGTAGTCTCTTTTTTCCGTTTCACTAGTGATGTGGCAGCATTATATACAGTTTGGTTTTATTTTTCCCATACTTTCTCAATAACTGTCACCTAACGCATACGATCTACTATTTCTCTTGTGGCAGGTATATGACATTTCTCCACGTCATATACTACTGATTCAGCTGCGTCTTTTTCAGCTATTAGGTGAAACAAACTCAGCAATTCATAAATTGTCTTTGCATCTATCTTCATGGCATTCTTTTAATGTTGATAAGATATTATTTGAATACGTTCAAACATAAAAATCAAATAAAATCAACAAGATAATAAGTAGTTTGATCGATAATCTCTCCCTGTCAATGATGTTGGATTTTGATTGATTTCATTCACGTTTACTCCACGGAGCTAGCATTTTTTCAACCAATTAGATGAGTTTCTTAATAAGTGATCAAGGTACTCTTGGCCGGATTTTCTGTATGAGGTCAACTAAGGAGAATCATCCTACACAAGTCACTTACTGTAGCTTCACTTACTGTAGCTTCAGTGAAACCACTTTAACTTAGAAAAAATATATCCTAAACTAATTAATAAAAGCTAAACTAAATCCTAATTAAAATAAATAAACTAAGACTTGATACTTATCTACAAACAATATTAATCTATTTACAATAAAATGTCTATTTAACACCTAAAAGTCTATTTAACAACTACTAAATTAAAATTAACTAATTATATCTAATTTGTGTTTTGCTCTCTCAAGGAGAGTCTCTCTTTAAGTTTTCAATAGTTATTATCAGAACTGTTCCAAAAAATAAAAAATAAATTATTGTAATACAAATTTAAATTATTGTAACACCGATTTAACAGCTGTTAAACTGTAGCTTGCAAAAATAACACTAAATTCTAATTTAAAACTAAAACTTAACTAATCTATTTCTATCATATCCCGCGCACAAGCAAAGTTTATTTAAGTAAACAATTAAAAAAAATTGAATTAAAGATTAATCATGTTACGATTAAGTTTAATAACAAATCAAACCTTAATTAAATATGTTATAATTCTCCATAACATTTCTGAATAAAACAAAAACAATCTTATTATATTCAGAGTTCAAATCATTAATTTCAAATCTAAATAACTAGCAATTGACAGAAAAGATAAAAGATAAATATATGTAAACAATCAATCACAAAAGATTAAAAACACAAAAAAATCATGAATATTAAATAGGTAATGAGGAATTAAAAAAATGAAATACAAAAATGTAATTTATATTACAATTGTAATCTGTACATCCACTTCTTAAAAGAAGTGCAAGTGTATCACTGTCTCCAATCCCTCATGCCCATCCAGCATTCTGCACCATTCGACAAAGGATCGATTCTGTTTGATGACAATTATTTCGAAAGAAACGTGGCCATTTCTATTCCGAGATCAAGAACTACAATATGGATGTTTCTTTCTACGTGTTGTTGGAGCAATTAAATGATGTGATGAAATAGAAGTCTACTAGTCTCGTTTTTCTGTTTCCTAGTGATGTGGCAGCCTTGGTTTTATTTTTCCCATAATTTCTCAATAACTGTCACCTAACTCATACGATCTGCTCTTTCTCTGGTGGCAGGTATATGGCGTTTCTCCACGTCGTAAAATACTGGTTCTGTTGCCTCTTTTTCAGCGATTAGGTGAAACAAACTTAGCAATTCATAAATTTTCTTTGCATCGATCTTCATGGCATTAAAAATTAATGCTGATAAGAAATTATTTAATTTTATTTAAAAGACCTGTGAACATAAAAATCGAATAAAATCAACAAGATAATAAGTAGTTTAATTGATAATTTTCCCGTCAATGATGTTGGATTTTGATTGATTTCATTCAGGTATACTCCAAGGAGCTGGCATTTCTTCAACCAATTAGATGAGCTTTTTAATTACTGTGATGGAAAAAATAAATTAACATCAATTTACTCAAAACCCAGTGCAAGTAGTTTAGTTAATTCCGTGTTAAGCGGGCTTCCATCCTTTTGCAACGATTTCGTGAATGATAAAGCTTCTACCCTCCACGTGAACCCTTTTCTTAAACAACAGATTGCCTTATTCGCTGTTAACGTGGAATTCTTTTTTATGATTGGGAAGGGAGTAGTCTAACAGGTCGACGATTTCGCCCAGCGTTAGACTACTCCATCCACCCATGCGGTCCTCTGGAGTCCAGCACATCCATTCAGCCAAGGGTTCCACATAAATCTTCTTTAAGACTACTCCCATAATGAGTGGCTATGACTTGCAAACTCAGATTTTACTTCACATTTTTCATACTTCTAAATAATTTGAATGATACATTTTTCATATCTTCTAAGCTCTGATTTAATCCTTTAAGGAGGACGTCCATGCAAAAGTCCAATTTCAGATCTGGTGGGTTTATTTTTTGCTTATCTTTTTATCTTATATTTTCTGTTTTTAGGTTATTATTGAAAATCAGGCTCTTCCTGGCATCTTGCATCTTCTCACAGCCCAACAGACAAACAAATTACATTCTTCCACAATTAGCAATGGCACTACTTCTATATCTACTCATACCCTATTACAAAAATGAATAACCTTAAAATTTGCCTCCATTTTTTAAGTATTATAAAAAAAATTATGATAAGTTTTTCATCCATAAGTTCACAAATAGTGTAAAAATCATGAAGACCTTCATCTCTTTGAATTGATAATGCAACCTAGGTCGTAGTTTGCAAAACCACACACATTGAATAAATAAAATGTGGGAATGGTATTACTAAAAATTCAATTGCTATGAAATTAAACCGCCTTGTAACTTGAGGAGCTCTTATCCAAACGATGTAAAAAAACACTTTATACATATTCATATATAGATACATTTTCTACAATATACAAGAAAACTATACGTCTTTCTGCTTGAAATTAAAACCAAGAGATGAAACTTTTGGCAGCTGATCTATAGAAAAACCAAAAGTAGTCTGAGGTGTATTAGTTGTTGCTAGCAATTCATCATCATCTTCCTCGCATAAATAAGTCTTAAGGATCTCCAATGATTTTTCAGAGACCTCTTTGTTTTCATGAGACTGCAAGTCCTCAATCTTATCCAAGCCGCTGCGAGGCCTGCATTTTTTCAACCTCCCCATCTCGCAATATGTTTTCTAACCCTTCAAGGCAGGCTGTTATAATCACCGCATCCGAGCAGGCTAGCAGATCACAAAGTGGGTTAATACAACCTTGAAAGACAAGGTATCTGTAAAACAAAATATAAAGCGTTATCGACCTCGCATCATAAAAAAATGGGCATGTAGATAACTGCACATGCAATGAAAAGCTTCATACTTTATCTGTTCGTCACTTCCACGAGTTGCCTTTGAAACCACCCATGCTGAATCTTTCTTTATCTTGAATTCAGCATTTGACAACAGAGATAGAAGTGGGGAAAATATGTTGGCATTAATAACCGCCTGCAACGAAAACACAGTGCTTTAAAACGAAATGCTCAAGTAATGTTACACAAAAAATGTGACACCTATAGCAATTATCACTATAAATCCAAAACCATTTCCACCTGAACTTGTTGTTTGGTCCCTACAGTAATATTGGAGATTGTCCAACATGCTCCTCTTACAATGGATTTGTTTGTCTGTTGGGCTGTGAGAAGATGCAAGATGCCAGGAAGAGCCTGATTTTCAATAATAAACTGCAAACAGAAAATATAAGACAAAAAGATAAACAAAAAATAAACCCACTAGATCTGAAATTGGACTTTTTTATGGACATCCTCTTTAAACGATTAAATCAGAGCTCAGAAGATATGAAAAATGTATCATTCAAATTATTTAGAAGTATGAAAAATGTGAAGTAAAACCTAGGTTTGCAAGTCATCGCCACTCATTATGGGAGTAGTCTAGAAAAAGATTTATGTGGGACCCTTGACTGGATGGATGTGCTAAACTCCAGAGGACGAGATCACTGACGAAATCGTTAACGACGTGGGTAGACAAAGTAGTCTAACGCCAACGAAATCGTCAACAAGTTATACTACTCCATTGTGAAGTAGTCTTTAAAACATTGTTTTGGTAACCCAATTAGATGGTTTATAATAATACGTTGACCTCGTAAGTTTTCTTTAAAAAGAATGATAATTTAATGATACAAGGCAAACGTTTGAAAAATGTTTTATTTTACCATATAATAAACATATAATAATATTAAGGTAATTATAAGTGACTTTAAAATAAATATATAATAATAATGAAATAAAGTCACATCATGCATCAAGAAGCTATCAAAAAAATTTAATCAATGAATTTTGCATAATTGTAGAAGAGATGTTATTCAAATCATTTTGGGTCGTTCGTTATTCTATATCTAAACCGGGATGTATATTTTAATTATAATTTTTCAATTATTAATAATGTGTTTTTAAATGAATGAAATGAAATTTTAATAAACACATTATTGTTTTAAGAAAAAGATTATATGGATTTTTAAAAGAATAATCATAAAACTAAGTATTTTTTTATATCAAATAAATCATAAATATTTCATTTTAATAAAGAATAAAAAAATGAGATTCATTGACATGCTTTTAAAAGATACAAAATGTAAATGAAAATATTGAAATTGAGTTCTCATTTAACTTTTATAACGATGCGAAGATGCTCAAAATCAAGTTATCGAAATATGAATTTGATCTAGTCAAGTCAAATCCAATCATGTGGTTGACTTAAATAGGAAGCCAAGCAAGATAATAAGAATATCCAAGCATGATCAAGAGAATTAAATGACCAAGATCATGAAAACATCATGAGAGGAAAAACAAGCTCAAATAATAAGTAGTGAAAAGAGTGAAAGATAGTGGAAAGAAAACCATGAAATCACCTACAAAATAAAAAAATTGAAAATAGAAGGGAAGCAAAAATTAAATATTTACAAGATTTTAAGATGGGTCCCCTTTATTTTGCAAAATCAAGGGGAGTTGTTAGCAGGCCAACATGTATGCACTTGGTCAACCAGTTGATTGCAGAGCTCACAGAGGAATTCCAGATTCAACATAGAAAGACAACACCTTATCACCCTCAAGTAAATGGAGTTGTCGAAGCCTTTAACAAAATTCAGGAAAATGCATTGACAAAGATTTGTAATGCCCAAAGAGATGACTAGGATAATAAAAAAATCAGTAGATTTATGGGCATATTGCATGACTTGTAAGAAATTAACAGGCCAAACTCCATTTCATTTGGTGTATGGATAGGAAGGTGTGATGCCTATGTAGTATATTGTCTCTAGCTTAAGGATTGCTCCGATCACAGAAATCACAGATGCTGATGCTGTCAAAGAAAGAATGTCGGAACTTGTGCATCTAGAAGAAGAACGTTTTATCGTAGGCTTTTGTCAAAATGTTGAAAAAAAGGAAAAAAGTATGGCATGATCGACACAAAGAGCAAGAACTTTGAGGTCGGAGGACTTGTTCTTATGAATGACAGCAAATTTTTCAAGCATCTAGGAAAGTTAAAAACACATTGGTTAGGACCGTATATCGTCAAGAAGATCATTGACGGAGGAGCAATGAAGTTGCAAAAGTTAAATGGAATGAAAGTCAGAGGACTTGTGAATGGAAATCGGTTGAAGCCGTATCATGATAGCAGTGACTTGGTCGCATAGTAAAAAAAAAGAGGAAAAATTTGTGGTTGCAGATTGCTAATCTGCCGCAATAAGAGGTGAAGTCTCGTAGACTCGATGTTTTGCGAAGACTAGAAATTCATGGCAAAAAAACTTAGTCTGTCGCAAGAAAGGGACTCTGTCAAAGGCATAAAATAGTTCATAAGGAGTGCAACGTTGTCGCAATAAATACAAGAATAACATACATGACAACTAGATGTCACTAATTTGAAGAGTCTGAAAGATTTTTGTGGCGTTCTTTTTGGTCAAGTCTGTCTTTATGGCAATAACTACCACTGGATGTGACAACTAATTGGCAGAATGCATAGAAGTTTCCTTAATTATTCAGATGATCCACCCATATGATTGAAAGGACGAATTCCTTTCTATTGATTTCCTGCGTGTGAGAAATATGGACATGGAAAATTGTTGCACGCTATCAACCTTCGCGCCCAAGTTCATTTCATTATGTTTGCATGAGAGAAGAGCGATTGTTGTCTGCAACTTCAAGAGATGAAGAAAATTGTTCAAAGCATGGTCATTTCGATCTCTAGTGTTGGTACAGCTGTTCAATCTAAAGTTGAGACTGCATCACCCACAATAATCATGGAAGATATTGCAACATATGTCCCACCACATCAGCAGGTTTCTCCAGTTGTTGAACAAGTTCCAGTTAAGCCTTCAGGAAAATCAAGTGCAGACCTACCAAGTCCATCGAGAATTTCATGGGAAAAGCGCACAGGAAATATACAGCGAAAAGGAAAAGCAACGATACCACCAACACCTCCACCAACACATGAGGAGGACGAAGACTCTGAAACCAGAAATTTGTTGCCACCATATATCCCACCAAGATGCGCAAATGCACCAAAGGTCAAAATTCCAACCAAGTCATGAGCCCTGTTGGTAGCACCCATAGTGCCAGAAGGAGTTAAGTGTTGAAGAAAATTATGTTGAACCTTCAAAATTTATCCTTCACCGACCACGATACAAAGAAACATAAATATTTGGACAGGAAGAATTATATGCTAACTATGCAAGACACATCGGATTCGCCAAAACGCTTCGTTCCAATGGAATGGGCGAGAGGACTGGACTAGTCCAGAATGTTGTCGTTACTATACATGCCACACTTTGGCCAAAGCGTAGAAGTGAATACCTTTGTGTGACAACTGTTAGTATCATTTCATGGAGGATACCTTTAGCTCGATGAAGTACAATATGTGGATGTTAAGCTCATCACAACGATCATAGGCCTCCTGCTGGCATGTATAGATCCAACGCCATATTTACGAAAAGACCAAGACACAATGATGACAACAAGGGTTAAGGAAAAGTATGACTTGACTAGAGAAGAATGAGGGTTCCTAATCTCTTCAATTAATGACTTTACTGTTCACTTTGCTATGAAGGTATTGGTCTATAAAATGTTGCGCAAGATGCGACCGAACTAGTGTACTGCAGGTACGGTTGCTCTAGCCAAACTCTGTGCGGAGGGAGTTCAAATTAACTAGTTGCAATTCCTGCTGAATGAATTCCTAGAAGACACAACTAAGTCACAGGAAGATGGTAATCCTTTCCACTATTCCTGGTTATTGATTTTGATTTCATTAATTGTCTGGTCTGACCGACCAAACTACCAAGCAGTATATCTGTTAGTTCGATGCAGATGAGCAAGATACTAGAATCTCTAGTTCAAAGAGGATAACAAGAATGGGCAACGGGATAATTGGGTGATTCCATGAAGGTGGGTAACACTTTTTGGCCAAATTTGGCAATGAAAACCTGATTTTTTACTCATGTGCTAGATAGAAGCCCTCGAAACACATATATGCCATGTGAATTTCGACATGTAGTTAAAAAATAAATTGTAGAATTTTATGTTGGCTTCCCAATGATATTTTTTTAAAATATTCTGTTGTCATTTAATGTGTGAAATTTTGCATTTAATGAATAGTGTGACCTTAAAATTTGAAGAAGTTAATAAGTGGCTTGTGTCCAACCGCAATAATTCAATCTTACATTAATAATTAAGAATATATGTATATATATGAGCATGATATACACAAAATGCACTGTGGTCTGCATATTTTTTTGTTAATTTATTTCACAATATACAATTATTTATTATTTTTCGAAAATGACCACATCTGATTTCAGCATTATTTTATACACATGTGTGTCCATCCCAGCTTTTTTTTTCACTATTTTCAAAAATTGAAAAACCAAAGATACTCTTTCGAAGAGGACGCGTCAATGTGTGGGTTGTGAATTTTTAATAAATTTTTGGATGTGTATTTTTTACCCTGTGGATTTTTCTTTGAGCTAATTCAAAGTTGTTGTCAGGTTTTCTAAGTGTAAGTTTTAGAACTAATTAAAAAAAACCATATGAATGCCAAAACGCATGCATGATACCTCAATGGATAGAGGATTCGGTGATGAATCTATCGGTATGAAATTCGCTTAGTTGTGTGCCATGAATGGTTGGTTTACACCCCTAGAAGACACATAGAAACATTGATTTTCCTGTAAGAGGGATGATTCTCTATTTTTCAAGCCCTCGATCGAGGTTTGGAGCTTGTTTGAGGTATTCAAAGGCCTCGATCGAGGTTTTAATAGAAGCTCGATAGAGGGTTTATTAGACCCTCGATTGAGTGTCTAATAAACGCTCGATCAAGCTATTGTTAAACGCTCTAAAAAAAAACTTTGTACATGACTACCAAGATTTTATATGCATGCTCACCACCATGACTACCCTATCTAGAAGATTATGCCCATGTAGGACATTTTAGAAATGGACATCTAGGACCCAACTAAGAGAATGGAGGTAAGGAATTTCAACATCATTTGATTCGACCAGCTCTGCAAATAATAAATTTCTTAGAAATTTAAACAAAAAAAACAGTCATGACATTGCCAGCTTATTCTACCAATAGACCTTTCGTCATTTTACCTGGAAACTAGAAGTCCCTAGTACAAACCGCCATGGGGCCAAGGATTTAAGAAATGGTTTGTTAAAATATTTTTAATGTTCATTAAACTACTTCATAACACAAAATAGGGCTGGAATGGAGCAGCAGTGGGGGGGGGTGGGAATTGAGGATCAGAATTAGAGTTACAGAAATGTAGTGAAGGGTTTTAAATACTAAAAATACTTTTCTCCTTCGTATATAATTTTTAGTTTAAAAAAACTACAATTATGTGAT
Organism: Pseudotsuga menziesii; assembly: GCA_001517045.1. Classification (NCBI taxonomy): domain Eukaryota; kingdom Viridiplantae; phylum Streptophyta; class Pinopsida; order Pinales; family Pinaceae; genus Pseudotsuga; species Pseudotsuga menziesii. Next base: position 82,119 of record LPNX011236000.1, read on the forward strand.
ATGACTTTGAAAACACTAATTTTTATCTTAATCGTCTTGTTCTATTCCGCCCTGGGCTCTGGGATTTAAATATATGACCCGAGGATCTATAACATACGTATCAGATCGTAGTCCTGAGAATTCAGGTCGAGTGGACATAACTCACCTAAGTTCATCTCATCAATTGAATTACGTGCATCATTTCCATAGTATTCTTTTTGCATTGAACCAAGGAGAGCAATGATGCATGCCATTCAGTTGACGAGTTGAACTTAGGCGAGTTGTGTCCACTCGACCTAGATTCTCAGGACTACGATCTACCTACGATATAGATCTTCGAGACATATATTTAAATCCCAAAGCCCAAGGCAGAATAGAACAGGATGATTAAGATAAAAATTAGTGTTAAATTCAAAGTCATATCACATAATTGTAGTTTTTGAAAATTAAAAATTATATACGAAGGAGCAAAGTATTTTTAGTACCTTTAGAGAGATGAAAATGTGAGCATGAAAAAAAAATATGACCTCATTTCCTTGGGTTATATCAATGTCCATTGTTTACTCTTCAAAATTGTTATTGTGCCACACATTTGCAGTTAATCTTGCTAGTAAATTATTGAATGACATTATAATTTACATCAATAACACATGACTAATTGTTTTGGTGTTTCATAATGCTAAGAGTGGAGGAAAATAAATAAAAGAAAAAGTGTTATGGTGACTGTGGGATCTGAAAAACAAAAAGTATGGAAACTAAACATGATACTAATTCTCATTTCGACAAGAATTGAAAATGTTCAATGACATGAATTCAAATGGGGATTCAAAATACAACGTGTCCAAGCATCTTTTGGAATACTTCATTAAATGAAACTTTACATGATGCATATGGAAATACAATGTCAAGATCAAGCTATGAGTTCGACCAATGTCTCTAAAACCATCGATCGGGCTTTTACACATTTTTTTAAATACCTCTATTGAATGTTTATGTGCGGTTAGAGAAAAGCTCGATCAAGCTAGCAACTTAATCGAGCTTTTCAAAACTTGAACTAAAAAAATATTTAAGTTCCCATATTCGTGTGTGCACACAAATATGGAAACCCACAAAGTTTTTTAATCAAAGTTTTTAAAATCTTGTATTGTTCATGGGAACAAGGTCTTCAAATTCAATTAAAATCAAACATAGAATTATATGATAATAAAATTTAATAAAACATAATTTCAACTAGAAGAATGATAATTGTGGGTAATAGTACATACCTTGAAGAAAAAACAAGTAAAAGCATTACTACTGCCACTTCCTCTAGATTTTATGTGTAGATATTAGTCGTGGAGTAATTGGAGTCATAGATGTGATAAATCACATCTATGACTCAATTACTTTGCGACCCATATCTACAAATGAATATAAATGACCCTTTTCTATCCAACAAGAGAAGTTAATTAAATGATGGATTTGTTGCCTATTTATAGTTAGGACGATTAGAAATGCTCGATCGAGGTCTTCTTTAACCCTCGATCGAGCCTGCTTTTAACCCTCGATCGAGGTCTTGAACACTCGATTGAGGGTTTATCAAAAGCTTGATCGAGGGTTTAACATGACCTCGATCGAGCATGTTATAAACCCTCGTTCGAGGTGTTAAGACCTCGATCGAGGCACTTTTTTTGTTTTTACCAAAATTTCCTTGCCAAAAATTGTAACCCACCTCCATGGATGCACCCAATAATATTGATTTTTTTATGGATGGAGAGGCCCTGAGGGATAATAATACCAAATAGGGAAATTTTGGATGCTATTGGTGTCACTCAGGAATGTCTCCACTCTTCAAAATTGAAGAACATTATCTCTTTATGTATGAAATGAGACCTTGTCAAAGCTTATGATAAAGTTAATTGGTTATTTCTTAGACTTATGTTGCTTCAAATTGGTCTACCAATGGAGGTCACAAATTAGATTCTTGCATGTGTTTCTTCTCCAAATTTTGAAGTTCAGGTGAATGGATCCCCTACAAAAAAATTTGGCAATTCTAGAGGTTTAAGACAAGGTTTCCCTTTATCCCCTCTCTTGTTTATTTTGGTAATTGAAGGGTTAAGCATGATTATTCACAAATATTTCTAAGAAGGTTCTTTTATAGGTATCAAGTTCAATTCAACTATTAAAATTACTCATTTTCTGTTTGTTGATGATGTGATTTTTTTTGGCCTACAAAGTTAAATGAGTGGAAGAATCTTTATGATATTTTATCTATCTTTTATTCTTCTCCTGGAATGGATATCAGTTTGTAAAATTCTTGTATTTATCAGTATAAGGTTTCTAAAGAGATATTAATGGAGATAAATCTCTTGTTTCATTTTAAAGTTGCACACATGGAGGAAGGCTTCAGATATTTGGGGAACATTTTAAAACCTAACATGTATAGGGTGGGTGATTGGATTTGGCTGGTTAAAAAATTGAAAAGAGGATATACAATTGGGCATACATATTTCTCTCATTGGGTGGAATATTAACACTTATTAATGTTGTTCTGGTGGGTATACCAATGTTATGATTCTCCTTGAATATAGTTCCAAAATCAATATTAAATACCATTAGATAAAAAATATTCCATTTTCTTTGGGCAAGCTCTGGTGCAGAAAAGAAATTTCATTTAGTGTCCTGGGATCCATTAGCTTTTCAAAAATCTATTGGAGGTTGGGGTATTAAAAATTTAGTTGGTTTTAATTATTCTCTTTGTATGAAGAGTATGTGGATAGTTTTAATTTACAATGGCTTGTGGAGTATGGCCACCAAGTCAAAGTATTTAAAAGAAGTACCTTTAAACATTTAGATCAAATCTATGGAGTTTGACTTAGATGGTACTTCGATTATTTGGAATAGTTTTATTAGGATCTTTCACTGGATAAAAAAATGGATTTCCTGGGATGTGGGGAATGGTAAAAGTGTTCGAGTTGGAATTAATCCATATATTGGTGATAATGGTAATTCGAAGCTACCTTTGAAAATTCTAGAGCATTTAGAAGGTATTGGCCTAATGACTCTTTATCAAATCAAAAGGCATAGATGGGCTGTTATCAAGGAAGGCTATTGGTTTACTTCCATATAAATTGGACTTACAAGAAGGTGGCATCTTTTTGGGATAATTATATTGGTACTTTGAATAGTGCAGGTATACTTTTGACTGATACAGATGGAAAACTAGTTTGGGATTGGAATAAACAAACTAGTAAGGTCACAACTAAAAAATATTATAATGTTGTTATAAATTCTCTCTTTCAACCTAAAAATCATTGCTGGTATAAAAGGTTGTGGAATTGGAACATTACTCAAAATATTAAATGTTTTTTTTGGTTTTTAATGAAAAACAAATTGCTAACTTCGAAAAATTTATTGAAGAGAGGTTGGAATGGTCCTAGTTGTTGTTCTTTGTCCAAGAGAAACTCCAATTATGTTGACCATATCTTTATACATTGCTCTTTCAATATATGTGTTTGTAACCTTACTTGTGAGGCTTTAGAGATCATCTCTAACTAGGGTTTCTCAAATTTGGAGGAAATTTTCAAAAACCGGTACTATGATGAAGAAAATGGTAAGCTTCTTCCTATCTTTATCTATTAGATTGTTTGGAACATGAGAAATAAAGTTCTCTTTGAAGGTGATGTACCAAATTTTCATCAATGTTTCATAAAGGGTGTGAGTCATTATAAGGAGTTTCAAGTTAATGGTAAGGAAAAGACCTCAAAGTCTTTATATGCTCCTTCCTTTACCGGTTTCTCGGATTTTAGTTTTTTTATGGTGCTTCTTTAAATGGTGAATGTGGATGTGGTATGGCCCTATTTTTAAATAATGATAATTTCTTCAGACTGTGGATGGGAGGAGATATTGGTAGCAATACTAGAGCTAAATTGATCATCCTTTGGGGCATTTTTAGCTTTGCTTCTCATATTGGTATTGATACCCTTTATCTTTTTGGAGACTCAAAAGTAATTGTGGAATGGGAAAATGAGAGATTCAATTTGTAGGTTATTCAGCTCAAGCATTGGTGCTACATGATCATAGGTTTAATGAGTTCTTTTCATTAGTTATCTTTGTCCCACCTTTAGAGGTGCTACTATTCTGAGGCTGATCATTTATCAAAGTTAGTTGTTGCTGAAAAATAAGGATTTCTACACTTTCAATAATACATGGAAGATGTTTTGTTATCAAAAGGAATTCAACCCTGGAAGTTATGTTGTAGTTGTTTGTGAATTTTTTTTTTTTTTACGTCTCAGTTTTGTCTATTAGTGTAAGAGTCATTTCTCAGTTTATCTCAGCATTGGATGGATTTTATATGTATGTGAATGATGTGATAAGGAAGTGGTCAAGATCTGATTTTGTTAATCTGATCATACTTGAAAGAAATGTTTTCTTTCAGTTTTGTCATGTTTGTTTTGATAATGGTTAATGAAGGACGTATAATAAATCTTTATGGAAAGATGTAACTTTTTATTTGATTTCAAGTGGAATAGCAAAAACAAGGTTTTTCTTCCCTATTGAAAAGAAGAAAAGAAAAAAGATGATATATATATATCTTCCATCTTTATTGAGTAGAATTTTTTTGCAATTATTTAATTTATCTATTATGTATTTGAGTTTATAATTATTTTTATTTATATGATTTTTGTGATTTAAATTGGAAATTTGAATTTGAATTTTTTTTTTTGAAAATCTATAGTGTTAAATTTGGCATTGAATTTTAGACATGACTATGATTATATTGTGAAATTTAGCACTGAATTTTAGACATGACTAATGTATTTAGTCATATTAGATAAAGGTGTCAAAACAATGCAATAAATTGAATTAATATATATAATTGAAGCTTTAAAGAAGATGTGTTGATAAGTTCTTTCACGTTGCACATTAACAACTAAAAAAATTTAAATTATTTATTTATTTTACAATAGTAGTTTTATCACATGTTAACCCATAAATCTATTTTTGTTGTAATTTATACTATTATTCTAAAATTAAATATATTTATTTATTTAATTTTACATTTTTTTAATGGCTTGGATTTTATTAAAAACATATTAGAATACACACTTTGTGGTGGTTGTCCTGCCACTTAGGAAGCCAGAGGCCAAAGCTTAACAACCAGTTTTCAGTTTGAGTTACTTTTAAAAGAGGCACACGAGTTGATATTAATGTCAAATATAAGACTTATATATATAAATACTATAGGAAAAGATTATGTGGTGGAGGTTATAGCAAAAGTTTTTACTACTACAAGATTTATCAAAATTGTAAAAAAAAACCTCCGCTACAAACTCTTCCAATGGTACTAGATGGTTTAGCGAAGCTTTTTACGGAAACTTATTATAAATTAAAAAAACTTGGTGGTCAGAGGCTTTAGTGGAGGTTTTTTCTTCGGTGTACATTATTGATATAAGCATGTCAGTGCTAATAGAGACATCACACTAGTGCATTCAAATACAAACAAGCATCAATGTGTATCTAAATTTTAATGGCATCGGTTCTTTATAACACTATATGCACATGTTCTTATGAACTCTTATAACACACTGGTGCTATAAGGGCAGGAAAATGCATCGGTGAAGTTAACTAAGACATTAACATTTGGTAAATTTTTTGTCATCAATGCAGTTACAATGTATTGGAGCACCTGTGCTTTTACATAGAAATCATAGGGTCGTAATAATAAAAATGCACCGGGGCATGCAACGAGTAGTTTATTGTAGTGATGCGCTTTTGTTTTCAACGCACCAGTGCTACGTTTACTTAAACGCGCTAGTAAAATTAAAATGATAAAAATATTTGGTAATCATTTTCTCTTTGGTGAACAATGGCATCGCACATAAATATCTACATTTTATTTATTATTTATTTTTAATTCCATGATTAGAAATTGAAATATTTTTTATAATAGTATTCATATAATTTTAATTTTTAATTATTGTGTTTGGATATGATGTTTCATTGAATTTGTTAAATCATTTGTTTTCACATCTATTATAATATTCATCATCCATAATATTTAATTAGCGATGTAACATTTTGCAACGACATTAGAAAATGAAATAGCATAAGAAACTTTATTTTAAATTATATTTGAATAAGAGGTCTTTTGTCATACGAAATGGGACAATTTAAAGGTCCACAATAATCAAAATGTCAATATGTAGTAGTTATACTTATTGGTAACCCATTGTCTTTCAACTAGGACACTATGTCCAATACAATATAAAAAAAGCCCGATTTTCGCAGAAAATTATTTCAAAATATACAACAACTTGTAGTAATATCCAATTATATTATCATCATTCTTTGTTGGAACTGTTGTCAGTGCTCGAGCTACTTGCATGCCTTAGGTTATTTGTCCAAATGTTTTATTAATTTCCTTAATTGTGTTCCTTGTATTCAACTTCCATATACAAACATAAAAATAAAATGCAATGAGCGTAGCTATATTGGTGGAAATAATAAAAATTAAAATAGACAATATACATGAATGTAAATAGAAAGGTGTACCATAGAAAGAATTGAATCATTAATATACACATTCTTTCAAAACCAAATAGCATGCCTTCTCTCAACAACTCTTCCATTGGATCCAGTCCATACTTTGTTTCCTGCAAGTTTTATACCCTATTCACAAATCATAAATTTAATATAAATTATTTTTGTTGTTCCATTAATTATAAAATGAAAGAAGTGAAACAACATAGGTACTTACAAATTCCATTATTAATTTTTGATATGTACCAACATATACTCACAACCTATACACAACACAATGTCAAACAATTCTTCTGATGGCTCTTCTTTGTATGTTAGCACTTGTTTTAAGGCATCCAATGACAAACGACGTAAAAAATATTAAAATATAAAGATCACAATATATATATATATATATATATATATATATATATATCATANTAAGTTGTTGTAAGAAAATCACAATTACTCACAAACTTTGTTATCAACATTTTTTTCTTTATCCTCTTGTCTTATGTGTTGAATGGGTTCCATTTTTTTTTATGCAACAAAACAATTTAAAATTATTATTTAATGCTAAATTAATTAATTACATGTACACAATAGACAAATTCAATGGTTACATACATTTGATACATGTTGTTGAGATTGATCCTCCCGTAATGCAATTATGTCCATTTCTTTGACCATCTCCTTATACATTTTTTTGGACATTCCTACTGATATATATTTATTTTGGATATCACCTCATTCATCCTTTAGGATTTTCATAATCTTTCTAAAAGATCAAAATAACATTAAACTATTTTTATACTAATATGAAAAGTAAATCTAATGGAATTAATATTAATAAAGGAATGCTTTCTAGTAAAATATAGATATTCTATTAAAACGTGTTTAGGAGTATTACCTTTTGAATGATTATTATTTATTGTTCAGTGTTTTTTCTATTGCATGTCTAATAGGTCTCATTAACCATTGCTCTAGAAAAGTCTCATATAGTTTAGATACAACTTGATTCTTGGAATCATTAGATTGAAAACTATATTGTAAGAGGAAAGTACATCTACATGTTATTTCTACTATATATCTCATAGTTTTATAAATTTGTTCCCCATTTCATTAACTTTAAACACCACTCCAAATGAGCTAAGGACAAATTCATCATAATTTACATTTTCTATAATCAACAACTTTTTATGATGGTGTTCCCTTATGTTGTTGTCTGTCCCTGCAAAACATTCGACATATGTGAAATATGTTAGAGAATATTCTTAAGTACAATACTACTAAAAAATAAAAAATAAAATTGATATTGATTTTTTTAATTCACCTAATTCATCCCTCTACAACTTTTTTGACAAGGTTTTAAGCTCTTTTGCACTTACATTGAAAATAATATTATTGAGATTCCTCATTTTTAGGCTCTACATGACACACATTAACCAATACATATTAGTTATATTTACATATAATTCAAACATAATAATTTAATACATAAATTACAAAGAACTTGTCTTCTTCGCATATTTTGATGCGTTCACGTCGTGCTGATTAGAATGATTGTTTCTTGAACTCTAATTACACATTTTCTATCAATAAACAACCTAGACCATTAAATAGAGAATCTATTAAATATATTATATAAATAAATTACATAAATTCCACCTAAAAAATAGCTTTCCATATTAATATGCTTTATGAACAAAAACGCCCCGGTGAATTGTCATCGCGTATGCACTGGTGCATCATAATTGAATGCACCAATAATTAAATTTAAATTAAAAAAAATAACCCACACCTTTTTCAATGCGCTATGTTTAATCTAAAGCACCAATGCGACACATTGTCAATAGTGTACCGGATATTCTCTATTACTTTTTAAAAATATTTTAAAGTCAGATGGTGCGCTTTTATTACAATTAACTAGTGTGTTATATGAAAAAGACCACACAAAAAACTATGAAAGCATTTTTCACAAAAGAAACTGACAAAGACAAGGTTTGGGATCCGACACAATAAGTGGTCCCATTGCACCGAATGCCTTATATATGGAACTACAACCCATTAAATCTAAAATGTTTAGAAAGAAAAACCTGAATTGTGAAATAATAGATGGAGTTAAACCCTAATATGAAAATTCGCAGCCACATAAAACAAAAGGAAGCAACAAGAAAGCCTAGTGGTCCAGCGATGAAGGTAACTATGAAATTTTTTTATATTTTTTCTGAATTTATTTTGAAACTTAATAGGAACATAAATAAATCATACATTCATATCAACAATACGAATTTACATACTCGAAATTTCTACTATACATGGTTTTGTATGACTCACCATACCTTACAAATTTTGATCTATAGAATAATTAGGCTTCTCCAAGCCCCTCTCTAGTAAGTCTCTCTTGCAAAACTCTCCCCTCAAAATTTTGGCAAAGCAATGAACTAGTGATTAGTTTTTTTTAAACAATTTATGAAACTAGTTTTTTTTTAAAGAAATTCCTGCTCATTTTTTCATCTGATGGAAAAAATAAATCATACATTTTTTCTTCTTCTGCATATCAGTATGCTTATATATACAAATGTGCAAGTGCAATGTAGCACACAATGCACCATTCCCATATAACTTCGTTTAAATTTTTTCGGAAACTCAGTATGCTACAATGATATGCATTCACCGATGCACTATGTTTTCTAAAGCACACCATATTGGAATACAATAGAAGTATACCCCCAAAAGAGTTTTCATCAACTAGTGTGTTTGACAAATATGATTGCAATGGTGCACTTTTACAATACTAAGCACACTGACTTCGATAATATTGAAAATGCATAATCAAATATTTGTTATCAAATATAGTAGATATTTTCTTTTGCATATGTTTAAAGAAGGCGTAGAAGTGTTTTAGACAAGCTGGTGCATTTAGTTACTCAGCACGCAAGTGGATTTATATTATTAAGGTGCACTGGAGTATTTTAAAATCCTTATGAATGTATGTTTGAACTTAAAATGGTATATTCATTTCAAATGTTCTTATAGGATCCAACCACATCAATTAAAATACTTCATAGTATACGTATGTTGCTTAAACTCGCCATATTTTTAAAATTTGGTTTGAAACTATATTGGAAGTTATATAGTGGTATGGTTCTCAAAATTAATTTTAGGATTGTAGACTTATATTGATTGTTTATTTGGATCAAATGCAAGGAGACGAATTTATAATATCAAATGGACAATTCTTCAAATTCCATCTGATTCCATATTGTTCAAAGTTCATCAAGTTCTCCCTTTCCACCTCCAATATGTTCATATTTATTTATATTTTGATTATCTAATTGAATTTATTTTATTTATCCATGTGAATCTGAATAACAATGTATTCAGTTTTGGGATTGAGTTCAGATGCATAAAATATTCCACAAGTTGAAAAACGTCGCAAGCTCTTACCAGGAGCAAGATACCACAAGCAGTTGGTAAATGAAAATGGAAAACTACTCTACCCTACCAATTTCAGCATGCCATCTTCCATCCCACAATCCTGGGTCATCTATGGTAATTCATTGTGAGATGGATCTATTTTATGACACCACAATAGTATGTGGTTCTTCAAAATGTCAAGGGTTGAAGGAGAACCCTTGGCATGCCATGCACACCCATTATATTAATGATCAACCCAATTTTGACGGTCTAATGTTTCCTACTGTAATAAAAAATACAATAAGTGATACAAAAACACATGTACGGACGCTTCCTTATGCTCATTTTAAAAAAAATGGAAGCAAAACACCTATTTTTCATCATAAATTGACCAACCCCTCTTCTTCAATTGAAAGTTCTAGTCATCCAAAGTATGATATCAATACCACCCAAAACATATCTACTAGGAGATCCAAAAAGTTGTATGAGTTGAGAGAAAAATGTCCAAGTACACACCAAGGTCAGACCAATTGTTGGAGGGTATAAATGACTTCTATCTTCCCATGCATTTATAAAGTAAATACTAAACTTGTTACAACTACACCTTGTATGGCACTTGGTCATCTTCTCTACATGTTCCTGATGTTGGAACCAAATTCTCCTTTTGTGGTAATAATTTTATGATTTCCAAGTCTAAGGTAGATGCTGCAAATATTAGGTGGTTTATACTTTAATGTGTACTCATTCCCCCCAAATAGTTAGTATCACTTATGCCATTTTGAATTCCTATTTGTTGTCAGTATGATTACTTGAATATTGTCAGATATAAACATAACATTTCATGTATAGTATGTACATGATTGGTTATCCTTGTGGAAAATTTAACAAGAAGAACATGTTATATATACAAGGGGGAGTTCGTTATGAAAAGGAAAGCATATAGATTTTTTGCACTTGCAATCATCGTATTTTATCTGCCGGTCACGAGTTGTTAATAGATGATAAATTTTGTAGACCAATAATCGCTCATCAAACACGCCTTGTATTGGGACTACCTTTAGACATCACCTTGGGACGGAAGAAAAAAATCATTAATTAATTGTATTTTATTATTTTCAATGGGATTAATGTAAATGTATTTTTCAATTTGAACTTTTATTTTATAAATTTCTTTTGGTTGGACATTTACTATTGGAAAATATCCCCATGCTTCTATAATAATTGTTTGGTATAATGTTTTAACAAACCAATTGCATTGTGCTTATTAATATCATCGATGTAATGTTCAATATTTTTGAAATCAAGATTATGATAATGAGTGACATGTATATTATCTTTCATTGCACCCCACTACAATGTGAAATTGAGAGAAGGCTACAAAAATAATGCAACTTGGAGAGGAAGCATACAAAGCCAGGTTGAATCAACCACCTATTCAATTCCCACCATATCTAGATTCAACAATTTGGAATGCCTACAATAAAAATAGTTCTTCACATGTTGGAAATGGAGGTAATGGAATAGAGGTTGTTATGGATGATTTTTTACTAGATATGGGTTCCATGGACACAATGTTATTAGATGCATTCCAAGATGATGAGATAGGGGATGATGCTCATATTATTGATACCTTCTTTGAAAGCGTTAAATCTACTTCCACCACCCCTCTCTTTGGACCTGGCCGGTCAAAGTCTACCCATCTAGGGACAACAATTTTACTGTAAACTTCAAAGCAATGTATGGAATGTCAAGTGTGTGTTTCTCAACACTTTTGAGGTAACTGATCATCAACTCCCTTATATTTCATGGAATCTTGTCACACAATCAACATTGGAAATGGTCGATTTTATGTATGTTAAATGGCATTGTACATTTTTATTTCCCACTGACTACAAGTTATTCAAAGATAAGGTAATTTCGAGTGATAATGTCTTTCCTGACAACTGCAAAGAGGCAAAGAAGATGTTCAAAATGTTAGGTGTCGAGTACATATCATATTATGCGAGACTAAATTATTATATGTTATATAGAGGTGAATATGCAAACAAAGAGATATGTCCGAAATGTGGGCATGACAAGTACCATAAATCAAGAAACAAGGGTAAAGAACATGGACCTCATAAGATATTAAGGCACATCCTATAATCACAAGGATTCAAAGGTTATTTCATTGCAAAGAATAATCTATGTTGCAGGGATGACATGCCTCACGCCAAAGTGAGTGAGGATTTATGTGAATCCCAACAGGTTCAATAGCCATGAAGCATATAGAAGATACATGGCCCAGTAAATTAAAGAAAGATGTACAGATCCTTCAATTGAGCATAGCCATGGATGGTGTCAACATATATTCCCTCCAAAACACCAACTACTAGGTTTGGCCTGTAGTAGTGATCAACAATAATACCCCCCCATGGTCGTTCATGAAGAATGAACATATTATGATGGATCTTATAGTCCCTGGCAGAAGACAAGTGAAGAATACGAGTGTTTACATGCAACCATTAATCGATGAATCGAAGGAATTATGGGAAGAGATATAAGTATATGGTGTATCAAAACCCATCCCAACATAAAGGATTTTTACATTGTATGGCATATTGGCATACACAACACATGATTATCGTGGATTGGGAGTTTTTTGTGGTGAACATGTTGATTTATTTATTTATATCCGTAACGATATTTTTTGGCATAACTAATTCAATGTGACTGTGTTGATCATTAACACTAACTTGCTTTATATATAATAATGCCATGGGTCTTGTAACAAAAGGGTATCATGGATGTAAATGCTATGGACCTTCTATGAAGTCTAGGTGGTCCATCCACCTATGAAATACGATGTACGATGTACGACTACTCCAAGGTTTTCCTCCCAAAAGACCACCCTTATAGAAGAGTAACATCTACTTTTAATGGTAAACCAGAGAGAATCCAAAGTCCTGAAATCCTGAAACTAGTCCACTAGCTTAGGGCATATGCCAGAGAGAAGGACAAGGAAATTGGAGAAATGTTTGATTCAAATGGGGAACCTATGTTTGATGATCATGAATTCTTCAACACCTATGTTGTGAAAATTCCCATTGGGATGAAAATAAAATTGGTATTTTGTGAGCTCCCATATTGGGAGCGTCTTAAGATTGTCCACTTACTAGATCCCATGCAAATATTTAAAAATGTTTCATCTTCTTTGTGGAGGAACATATCATCAAATCAAAGTGACACATTGTCTATTAGGAGAGATATTGTTTCTCCAAATACTAAAAATAAGCATTGGTTAAGACAAGAAAATAGAGGAGAGGTTGGCCCTGGTATTTTAAAGAAGGTGACGTCCCATGGGTTTTGAAGAAAGATAATCATTCTTTGGGAAAATAAGTTATCTTGGGTGTGAAGGTACCTTTTTTATATGGGTCTACTCTATGACACTTCTTCATTGTAGAAGAACAATTGTCAAGGTTGAAATCACATGACTATATGAACCTTTTGAGGGTACATATATCAAAAACTTGCTTTTATATTTTATGCCACAAGTTAAAATACAATTGAATTTCTGTGTTTACTTTGTAGTGTCATTATATTTTTCTCATGAGTGGGTGTGTGAACCATGGCTTCTCTAAGGACCTGTAGCGTTCCATATATAAATTATCTACATTTGTACGTAGGATCACATCAAAGGAGATTCATATGGATATCATTCTATGATGGCATCAAGAGATAGTTGAGACTGTTTGTATGTTTGAGAAGGAACAATCGATGAGTTTCATGGACTTTCAGGTTCATATTCCAATTCACCTACTTTATGAGGTCAAATTATTTAGGGTGGTTTCATGTCATTGGATGTTTTTTTAGAGAGGTAGATGAAAAAATTGAAGGGATTCATTCGACAAAGGGGAAAACTTGAGGGGTCTATAACAGAGGAGTACACAAGATATGAGTAGTTCTATTATTCTAGTGAGTACATACAGCAAGTCGACCACGCACCATGCATAATTATTTGGAAGGACCAAAGGGATGAGGACAAAAGGGAAAAGAAGATACTCCAAACAAACGAAAAAAGGTGCATGATAAAAATTAAGTCACTTGTCTTTTGTCACGTTTATATAGAGTAATTATTCACATTGAACTTCATAATCTATATTTGATTTCATACATACTATAGGTCGACTTGATTTCATGAATACAACAATGAATTTAGAAATTGATTCCATCAATAAGTTCATTCTTTACAACATGGAGGCAACACCACCATGAGTCTCATTGTGTGAAGAAAAGAGGAGGAAATGAGACATTGACAAGAGAGAATCCAGATGGTTGAACGGTAGAAGCATGCCTTATCCTTATCATTTAAAAGAAGATATGCCAATGATCCATCCCAACAGTTGGATTGTTGACTAATTCAGAGAGAAATACGATGCATCTGGTCATTACCCGCCTATTGAAGAAGATGCACTAAACATAGGGATCAGTGCAACAACTCGGTAAAAATCTCTTTGTGTGTATTTTTAACTTTATAATACACCTTTAAATTATAACATATATGTTTATATTATTTTTTGTGTTATTAGATATGTGACAACATCATTTGTTCACATTTTTATAGGTGTTTTAGTTCCCATCTATTTGGGCATATGGGCATCATTTTTGCACTAAGGATGTCGATGATGGACATGACACATAAGGTTATGGAGTGGAATTCAAGTTCGACCAATCTATTTGTGCTAGCCGCCACAAACAAAACCCAATTTGAGGGAAGTTAGGTTATGTCGAAAAGATACAAGATATCATTCAAGTGGACTTCTCATCTTTCCAATGTCTTATTTTCGGGTGCAAGTGATGGGACACCTTTGACTTGAGTAATGTAAAGGAATATCATGATAGTGGGATGATATGGGGAGGGGGGAAGGGGGTAGTGGGGAGTAGTGAGGAGAGGGGAGGGGTATTATTTTATTTTATTTTTCTTTATATTATTTTTTGTTTTTTCTTTTATTATTTTTTATTTATTAAGTCATTGGGAAGGGGTGAGTGGGGAGGGGGAAGTAGCAAAGTAGCGACATAGGGAAAAGGGGATATTATTTTGATATAAATGTGGGGAAGAGGAAAGGGGTTAGTGGGGAGTAGGGGGGAGGAAATACGTGGGGAAGGGGGGAGGGTAAGGATGTTCTAGGGTGGTGGTGGTGGTGGTGTGGCAAAAGGGGGTAGGGAAGGGTGGTGCAATTCTGANAAAACATTAGTTGTAAAAAATATTCTTACACTTTTTTTTAAATTATTTTTAAAACAAGAGATACTTACAATGTTTTTTTTTTGTTTTTAATATATTTTTCAAAAAAATTTAAAGTTTGATCTTTAATCTATCCTTTTTTTGAAAATAAAAATGAAAAATTGTTACAATTTTGTCTTCTTTTAATATTTTATTTAGCTTTTATATCCATATAATTATCTTCTTGTTTCTCATTTTTGCAATGATGTTATTGTTTTTAAATGTGATTTCAAAATGAAAAAGGGTGCTACCAGTAACACCACTTTTCTATTCAAGGATCAAATCACGGTTTTGATTGCAAGGGGCACTAGACGGAGTTTCAAAAAAGTTGTAAATTTAGTCCCAAAAAAAGGGTGCTATCTATAGCACCACTTTTCGAAATGGGGGTAAAAAACAACTACTAAATGTGACAAAAAAATGACAACTCGTGCGGTATCTTATTCTATAGTATATCGGGTTAGGAATTATGGATTGTATTATGAGATATAATGGTGAGGGATAAAGAGTTATTAACTCTTATGGGTTATAGATTTTATAGGTAAGAGTTATAGGGATTATATTGAAAAAATATAAGTATGTATTAGGTTTATCATTGTTTTAGTCGACCTTACATCATTTATTTTCATTTTGTGTTGTAATAGCATTTTGTTGTGTTGTTTTATTGTTATAGAAGTGACGTTATTATTAATAATGATTTAAATAAAACATGTTTCAATGTTGTAATAATAACGATCCATTTTCAAGATTAACTATGTTTTTCACTTAATTACATGTAAAATTTGGATGCAAATGTAAATTAGAATTTTATGATATATTAATATAAACAAATATTTGTTGTAGGGAAATAAAATGCATTGACGTATTATTAAAATAACTTCTAAAATTAATTAATTTAAATTTAATTAAGATACTATATGTGAAATATTTCTCTGTTTTATTTTATAAGTAATTTCCCAAAATTGTTTACAATAATTGTAACAATATGACAGTAATTGCACTGTAAGGAAGAAGTTATCATTGATGTTTTTTAATAAACACCTCTTACAATTTTTCAAAATAAATATGCATGATGTTTTTCACAATCTAATATGTACGTTGTTTATACACAATATAAATTTGGGAGACTTTTTTAAAAAGGAACTAATGATTGCATCTAACGTACACATCTAGCAAACACAAACATACACATCTAATATCACGTAACATCATCTAAGACAAATAAAAAATCTAGTAATTACACCTAAAACCTCCTAACATCATCTAATGTACCATCATCATCATCATCACCACCACCTAACAAACATAAACATCATCTAATGCAACCATCAAACATTACCTAACTGCATACATATGTAAATATTACCTTACATCATCTAACATGTACATCTAATAATCACATCTAACAAAACATAAGTATTATCCAACATTACTATCACACACATCTAACAAACATCATCATCTAACATCATCCACCATGACATGAAAAATGCATTATATTTACATATTTATAACTCATGATACATGTGAAATATACATTCTCGAGTATAATAAATGCTACAATATAGTTGATCCACTTCCAGAACCAGAGGCATCAGTAACTCATCCAACAAATCCAAAGGCATCAATACATCTACTAGCAGAGCTAGAGGCATCAATATCTCTACTAGTAAAAAAAAATAGATCGAAGAGCATCATAAATATCTCCTTGAAGATCAATCTCACATGTTGTGGCCATCCAATATACAAGTGAGACAAGTGGAGTACGAGATGGTGAATGGTCAGATCGTTGAGGAGGAGAGGGTGGTTAGTCGACCTATGGATGAGTTGGAGATGGTGGTGGGTTGCTTATGTGTGGAGGAGGAAATAACGGTTGGTCATCATGGTGAGGAGGAGAAGTAGGAGGTGGAGGAGATGACAGTCGTTCCTCTTAAGGGTGAAAAGGAGGAGATAGAGGAGGAGGTTGAGGAGGATCACCATCCTCATTAGATGAAATAGAGGAAGACTGACTACCATGACCATATTTCCTAGAATATAGAAGTTTGGTTGCACTAATGATATGATGCATAAAACCCCTCATATCATGGGGAATAATCCTCCATATATCTACTAGTGCATGGTATCATAAGATCTCCTGAACGTGCATAGAGTGGACTCCCTGTCGAGCCAACAATGAGGATAAATGGTCTTCCACATCCTCTTAGAATCTAGCATCTGGACTATGTCGTCAGGCATGGGAAACTAAGGCATCTCCCCAGGATCATCCAAATCCTCATTTTTTATGGGTGGAGGACCTTCACCATCATAGGTGACAATATCTGCAAAATATATATAGTACACAACAATAATTAGACAAATTCATTAAATAATTTAATAAAACAATTTAATTAGAATAAATTTCATTTGCATTTAGTAAGACAATAAAATGCAACTAAATTAATTTAAACATAACACTAATATTACTTATGTCATATGGTGGCTCATCCCAGGTGAAAAATATGTTACGACATTCTCACCGGTCCAACCCCACATAAGGATACAACACAAGGTCCAAATTATGATCATCCTCATTGGCCAGTAACTCGAGTACCTATAAGGTGATCCTAGTTGGGAACTCTGGTTGGCCCCTCTTAGGTGGCATATGCCTCCACTTATACATATGCACCTTGGTCATATCCCTAGGATTAAGGTGGTCAAATGAAATTATTATGACTTGAAACCTCACAAAAAATAAATAAATTAGCTCTAAATCAAAAGGGAAGTTGACCCTCCCCTCAAACTGTGCATGGCATTGATCTAGAGCAAAACAAAACTATCGCAGAAAAATGGTAGACGACATAATTTATCTAGGTATTTGCACTAAAGAATCTACATAATATAATAGAGGGAAACTAATGCACTACCCATAAGTGGTGAAGTGAACCACCATCGTAACGAAAAGAGAGAGGCACTTAACCTCCTCTAAATCAAAAGAAGCAATACACATTTTTCCTTTAGAAACCTGAAAAAGAGTAGGGTTAGCGACCTGTTCATTGATATATCTTTGAGAGTATGCAAGATCACCCTTTTTTACGGCACCAAGTGGTACATAAGGGAACTGGGGAAAACCCTCCCCTTTTGCTAGACAACCCAATGATGAAGTAGATGTCCTCCTCTATGAGTTGAAACCACAAATCAAGACCAAACTAAAAGGACTATCTACCTTTAGGTCCCAACAATGGATAAACTACATCAACAAAGTTGAGTTCCCATTTAGGGATGTATCCTCCTAATAGAAATTTAGGAGGAAGACAACCCTTAAGAGGAATTGGGTCTGTGTTGTAATGGGTCAAGGGTTCAAATATTTATCCCTCTTTCTGGCCTCCCACTCATGTACAACAATGTATAGGTACACCCACGTCTGTTTCCCCTACTATAGCTCTCGTCGTTGATGTCTTTGATTCACATATAACTTCCATTAGTCTCATAAACCTATTCACACATGTATATATAAAATATTGTAAATTTAATCAAATGGTCATTTTATTTATTAATATCAAACCATTTTTTTTCTCATAAAAAATGAATTTAATAAGATACCATCGATACAGTGCACTATATGTTAAACATCGATACAATGCACTATATGTTAAACATGCACTGCTAGTAATGCACGCTATAAATTTACAAAAAGCGCTGACAAGTGCAATGCAATACGAACAGCTCGAACGCACTTCATAGAATATTTAAATTTTTTTGTGAAAAAGTAACAAATTTAAGGTGAGAAATTTTAATCTGCTAAAAGTTTAAATTAGAATGTAACAAGACATTATCTAGGGACTTGCATGGTGGGGAGGCATGGTTGCAACATGTTGACAAAAAATGAAATTTGACCATTTTGCAAAATTTGAATGTCATGTATCAAGCAACATGAGGTATAAATCCAAACATAGGGAGCACTGATGTCAGGGTGCTTCAAGTAGTCAACGATAACACTAGTTCTTAGGTGGTATAGAGCACTAAAGGATGGTAACAATGGTTTTACCGTTAGGTAAATTTTTATATTATTTTACCATGTATTGGTGCACCATGTAACCCAATGCATTGATGTGCTTCTGTAGCATGACTTCACCTATAATGAATATAAAAGTAAACAAAAATCATTTCGCAACTTTTTTAATTTTACCCTAAACTAGTGCAATATTTTATGGAAGCGCCAATGTGTTTAGAATATATAAGTGCACCGTCTGTAAGCATAACATTATAAAAAACATTTTTTCCATCCTATTTTTTTCAAGTTTACTCTACTTCGGTGCTCGACCTTACACGATGCACCAATGCATTTTGTAGACTAAAATGCATCGTTAATGAATACAAACATATAAAATAGTTTCTATCCGACAATTTTTTTTACTGTTACCCTACTCGATGTGTAAAATTAGTCAATGCACCAGTGCGTTGGAGTGGCATCAATGCATAGCTAGATAATATAAAAATATTAAAAAAGTTGTGCTTCCAATTTCATGATGCACTGATGTTGTTCAAATATCTAAAAGCATCGATAATGGATTTAAACAAAAAAACCAAAGTCGGACTATTTCTTTAATTTTATCCAACATATGTATGACAAATTAACCGATGCACCAGTTGCATGTATTATATATAACACATTGTTATTTCTCTTTTAAAAAACATATTTTCTAGGTAGGAGGATTTCATTTTTGGTCAAAAGTGGTGCATGAATTATGTGGACACATTGGTGCATCCATTTAGTCTAAATGCATCAGTTATTGTTGGATGTAGAGATAGAAAATAATTTTTCTCTCCATTTAACAAAGATTTTCAATATTGGTGCATTTTGAGATTTGTACACATTGATGCATCTACACTAAGGGTGCACCAGTGCTTTTGGTATGTATAAAAGCACCATATAAAAACATCTGCTAAAACCTCTTCCCACTTTCCTTCCCTATCTATCTTTGCTATAAATGGATATCTGGGCTCTTTTTAGAAGTGCTTCCGCAAAAACCTCTGGTAGAGGGTCTTTTACTTGTAGTGAGAGTACAATTTTCGAAATTTTAAAATAAGCCCCCACAAACTAGGGTTGTGGACCAAATGATTCAAAACACTATATGGATAAGTAAAAAAACCAACAACTAGCAGGTCGAATAACCAAAGCATTAAAATGATTGAGAAGTGAAACATGCCTAGAATGAAGCAGAATGATAGAATCCGGAGTTATCAGAAACAGTGATGGGAGGGATAGTCTTCTTTCCATCAACCTCACTTGATTTCTTAAGAGTTTGTTGTTTCTGGAAAACCATACTCATAGTTTCATGAGAAAGCACATTTAGTTTGATATCTAGGTCGAGTTGAGCCCTTGTTGTCCAACGCAGCCACCCTTCTATGCAGTCCATGCGAGTGATGAGACTAGAAACTTGGTCAAATTCTAAGAGCTAACCATCGATGCTATCCATCAAGGCTCATTAAGTAAAGTCTTTGTATAATGCCACAACAAAGTAACAGTTTTGACATATTTGGTTTCTCTATATATCGTCGAGCTAAGATCTTCCACCATCCTACCCAAATCAACAAACAAATCCACAATATCGAGATGGTCAAACTATTGGTGCACCCAATCTTCCATTGCTCTCCTTTTGTGTTGCACTAGGAGCGACACCATACCGCTATTGGAAGCCTTTACCATGTCCTTCTCGCTTGGGAATGGATAAAAGTTACTATGATGGTTTCTAAATCCATAGGCGATATCCTTTGCATGTAGTATTGACAAACAAAAGGGGAAGATCTTCCACAAGTTAACATTATTAC
The DNA here is from genome assembly GCA_001517045.1 of Pseudotsuga menziesii. Classification (NCBI taxonomy): domain Eukaryota; kingdom Viridiplantae; phylum Streptophyta; class Pinopsida; order Pinales; family Pinaceae; genus Pseudotsuga; species Pseudotsuga menziesii. Next base: position 103,084 of record LPNX011236000.1, read on the forward strand.
CACGACCAAAAGCTGGCTTTCAAGATCGGAATCAAAATATGCCTACCATCATGTGGAGGATGGCGGAGGCCAACCATCAAACTGATGAGTATCATGCTTAACAAGACAAAGGCAAATTGCACCCAACCTAAGGAAAGTTCACATACTTTATTTATTTAAATTGTATGTTGGTAATTCATCTTCTCCAAAATTTATACCTTCACAATTCTAAAAGGTACTTTTAAATATTAGCATTTAATATATATTAGTAGAAATATAAAGCTATATATAAGTTTACTTTGATTGTAAACTTATTTAAAAACAATTAGTTATTATTTTTTAAATTTAAATTTAAAGGTGAACACAAACATAATATTTATTACCATGATTCAAATAGTGTTTGATGCATCCTTACAAGTGACTTTGTATTAGTCAAAAGACCCTCATTTAGTAGGCATTGGATAAGCTAATGATTCTGAGCTTACGTTAGTAAGGCGTGCTGTGTGGTAGGGGGTGATAAGTTGCTAAAGGCCCGAAATGGCTTGGATTCAGTTAGTGGCGTATTTTCTCGCCCAGCATGGGACGGCACACGATACAGGGATAAAGTAGAAGGGGTGGAAGGAGTTTGAGTAAATAAAAGGGATACAACACAGGCGGGTTGTAAACAACAGACTTTTTTCGGTGGAGTTGAAACTACCCTTGCCATAGCTAACCCCAGCCAAAGCCTATCTATTGCTAAAGCTCCAAAGCTATGGTTAAGGCCCCAGCCAATCATAACAGGAGGCCAGTCAAGAGATCCACAAGCTGTTATCTTTATTAAGCTCTAAAACTCCTACTATTATGGATAAGTAATCACAATACCATTGGATTAGCCCCTGTGAGTAGGCTCCTAACCTCATATAATATCCCAGAAATTAAGGTGAAACAGCTTGCCCCATGAGAAGGTGGTGATTGAACTTGCTTCCATATTTATTACCATGATTCAAATAGTGTTTGATGCATCCTTACAAGTGACTTTGTATTAGTCAAAAGTTTCATTTGAAAAGTTGGAGACTATAAGGTTTATTATCATAATAAAAATTTTATTTTGATTTTATGAAATGTTTTTCAATAGAATAATTTGAGGGTGATGTCATTAAGTTTAATTCTAATCATTGAATGTTAATCTCTTCACTCACACTCAAATTTTGAGGATGAATTATTTTAGGTTGATGGGATTGGAAATATTAAATATTAATATTGTACATTTAGATTAGAATAAAGGTTTTTTATTATAATAAATTATTTTTATATTAAAAAAAATTATTAATTTACAATTCTAATTATTATGTTTGTCTAATTCCAATGATAACAAGCGATCTTAACATAGCATATATATGTATGCTTGGTCCTAACTTAAAGGGCATAAGAAAACATAAGAAAGCCTAGCTGAGGAGCTCAATTGAATCCTTTATAATAAATAAAAGCAAGACTTCCATTTATTTTTTTAGAAGGATGAAAATGTTGCCACATATCACAGATTATTAGGACACGTGCTTGCAAATTGTTATATGAAAAAATGGGTTATAACCAGCATAGATTTATCTTAAAAAGGGATTTCCCGAGGGCCGAGAGGGATAAAATTTCCCATAATACACTTTAATTTATTTAATTTATGTATTTTATATATAAGTCCTTGTAAATATGTGGATATGTTATTTTTTATAATTTTTAAGAAGAACATATGTCAACTCTAAGATGATAACAATAAAAATTTTAGAAATAATTCTTCACACTCATCAATTTTCCATCCTTATATGCTAAAAAAAATCTATAAAAAATTTACATAATATTAATAGAAGTTTAAGCATAACACATCACCCATTGATGATATTATCCAAAGTTTAAGTGTAACATGTATTTCTAAGATGAGATAAGGACTTAAATTAGTAATAGTCTTTAACTAATTTAATTTCATTATGTAATTGATAATTACATGATATTAAATAAAGTATGAGCATAACACATGACAAAATTGATGATATTATCTAAAGTCTCATACTCATTTCAATAACCCATTGATGATATTATCCAAAGTTTGAGTGTAACATGTATTTCTGAGATGAGATAAGGACTTAAATTAGTAATAGTCTTTAACTAATTTAATTTCATTGTGATAACTACATGATATTAAATAAAGTATGAGCATAACACATGACAAAATTGATGATATTATCTAAAGTCTCATACTAATTTCAATATTTAGAAAATAGGTTTTTTCATTTCCAAATTATATATATATATATATATAGTTTTGTTTACTTCAAGGTTTATATATATTGTTTTGTCTACTTCAAACTTATATATAGGGTTTACTTCAAGACTTGGTGTGACACAAAGTTTGAATGTAACATGAACTCTATTAATTTTATTATTTAGAAGATTGGTTTTCTCGTTCCAATATATATATATAATTGTTTTGTTTACTTCAAAACGTAGTGTTACAATTTTTTTTTTTTAATACAAATTATTTAAATTTATTTAATATAAAAAAATAAAAAATTGTTTTTAAGGTATAAAAGCTATGCCATTATAAGGTGGAGAGGTTAAATAGGGAGTTGTCTAAATAGGGGTTTTTTTTATGTTTAGGTTGATTTTCTATCGAATCAGGTGAATTTAATCTACAAAATCTGTAATTTCTATTGTTTGTTGGATGATTTTAAGCTTCGAAATAAAATGAGGTGACAAGAAAACCCCCAACACCCACATTATGTAATATCTAGCAGTATTTCTGAAGGTTTTGAAAATTCTGGGAAGATTCATGGCAAAAAACTGGTAAAAACTAGTAGAAAACAGAGGTAAAAAAGTCTCCACTTTAGACAACTCTTTAGACAACTCAGTTAAATAGTGTGAAATACAGATTTTGAAAACTTATTAATGGGTTGACTTGTGTAGTAAATCCTTAGCGCTTGAAGATCCGTTGCATATGGTGCGTAGAGTGAGATGTATGGCAACCAATATGCACCCTGCAACAGACTGTTTAATGCTGCTGAGAGGGCTCTGACACACCTAAACCCTCTTTGCATCTCTATTTTCCCGGTAGAATTTTCCAGTATAAGACCGACCATGGTATACCTGGAAACTTGAAAGCATTATGCATCGTCGAGTCATGACCTTCAACATCATATATGCCTTCCGGTAAAATGTTCCCAACAATGATATATCATCCATGCCATGCATGAGCATGATATTCATCGTTCTCCGTGATAGGAAATTTTGAATTTTGAATTTTGAAATGCCCGCCACTATTCTCATGGGAAGTTTTGGATTTCAATTTGGAAATGCCAGCCATGATTCCCAGGGCAATTTTGAATTGCGAATTTGGAAATGCCCGAGTTACTCAGATATCTCTGAGACTGGCCTATCAATTAATGTCATCATTCGATGGGAAGATGCAGAGCAGTCGTGAAGTTGTTGGAGATGGAGATGTTGGACTTGTAAAGATGCAAGGTACCATTGCTAAGGAGTCGAAAATTATGAAGAAGGCCGATAGCTTTGAGTTACCCAATTTCTCTTCCCATCGAGTGTGTTTGAACCTATTACAGAGGATGTTGGAGCAGGTCAGCGAGAAGATGTCGTCGGACGGAGTTCCCAGATGAGAAATGGCCAAACTAATTGATTGTGAATATGTATAAATATAGATATCACATTCACCAATCACACAATCATAGTATAATTTCTCGGAATAAGTGATGCAGATCGAGGTAAAACGAATAGAGAACAGAGTGCTTTAGCAGAGAAGGGCTTACGTTACGTGTTCAGTTCTTCCTGGGAAGGTGCTAAACATGATATTTTAGAAAATGCCCTCTCTCGATATCAACAGACAAGGAGCTCAAGTCATCAAATCCTATTATAACTAGGATTTGAAGGGGGAAAGAGACATGGGCAGTCAGGGTAGACGAGGCTCACTTGGGTTTGGGTAGAGTTGTTCTTATTGCAGGGATGCCATTCAAACATAGTCCATTTTTGTTTTTGTGGACTTTGAGATTTTGGCCTATCAGAGATGATCGAGAAATAATTTGTTGAGCGACTTCGTTGAATTTTAGATTTGGCCAACGTGAAAGGAAGAGAACAAGGTATCCTAAGACGCGCTATTTTTTCTAGATGAGAATCACCTATTCATTCTTCCTCTGGGCATAGATAGACATGTCTGCTTCTTTTCCATCTCGTCTTTCAAAGTAAGTTTTTAGTGGGGCTTACTTTCGCAATCAAAAGATATAATAGTTTTCATGGTTATCCTGCATCCATCGGGATGGATCGCCCTTAATATGTTGTTCAAAAAATTTGTCCCATCTATAATGCAAGGGAACACAAATTGAATCTAAATATTAATTTATCAGGGAGAAAAACATGAAAATCAAATCAGCTGATAAGAGTTTATTGGATACAATATGGTAGTATCAAGATATAACATTACATATCAAGATACTAAAACATCAGAAATATGGTAGAACAATTGCCCTCTTGCTAATCAACTCAACAATGGCGTTTTGATATATATCACGCTTATTCAGTGGTGTAACATAGCATTGCATTTTTATATTTTTTTCTATATAATTTTATAAAAAATTATATATTTTAATATATAATTTTATAAGAAATGATAAATTATGCACTCTGTCAAATTAAATCGGTCATAAAGTCGATAGTATATAAAGTTCATAAAGTCGATAAAGTCTCGAGTAGCTGACATGGTTTTTAAAAATTTCTATCTCTATAATTTTAAATGACTTGTACACTTTTTTTTATGATTTTAATATTGATTTTATCTTTTAATCAAAAAGGAAAATAATTCAATATAAGTTATCCTTCTGCTAAGATGTGAGTGAGTTTACTTGGTGAAGTGACTTTATTTGTGATATTAATATAAAATTTTGAGTTATGATTGTTAATAAATTAAAATTAATTAGTTATAAAATTAATATATTAAGCATATAATTAATTATAAAAATAATTATATTTCAATAAAGTAAGTAACTATTTTATAAATATTATTTTAGAGAAGAAATTAATAAATGTTGGATATTGTTGAAATAAAATGTTAATTTTGATATTCATAATTATGACTACTAAAATCAAAACTAGAGCAAAAGTATCTCCTATCCATGGTGTATATTATAATTAGTTTATTATTAAATATACCTCCTATCCTCTTATCCATGGTGTATGTTATAATTAGTTTATTAGTAAATAATATTTTGGAAAACTTGTAAAATGATATATGAAATAATGTCAAACAAAATTATTAAGTCTTATCACTACATGTGATTGTGTGAATGAATGGTATCGGATTTTTATGGTCAAACATAAAAGATTTATTTTATTAGGTAAATACATATTTTTATTTTTAACATGTTTTTTAAAGGCAAAGTTATTAAAAAAATTATTCAAGTTTCAATTTATAATAATATTTGTTTTATAGTCTTTATGGGTATATCTCAACGAGTGATTGGCTTGATATGAAGGACATGTTGTAAATGGAGGTGGTGAGTTCAAATCACATGGATAAAAAGATTTTTTATTAGTAAAAGCCTTAAAGTGAACTGTGGTCATGGCTCCAACACCAAGGTAGAGTTGTTGGCACTTTGGTGCTTATGATTACTTGGTGATTGTTAAATAAGATAATGAACAATTCAATATTCAAGTGATTAACTGGTGTGAGAGAACTAAAGAGACCTTGTATTTTTTTATTACATTACCATTAATCATATTTTCCATTAACTAAATCACGATGTTGGCTCTCTATCAAAAGAAGCACCGAAGGAAGAGTAGGGATTACTTTTACCGGAGGAGCATGCATCATAATAGAGATACAACTCTATGGGTGGAGTATGGATCATAATAAAGGAATCCTTGAAATTTTAGTACAAAAAGGTCTAAATGCATCATAATAGAGGTAAAACCTAAACCTATATGCAATTTTTTAAATATACCTGACCATGTTGAACAATGTGAAAAGCATGATCCCTAAGCAACTAGATTAATCCAACTCAAAATCATGTATCCAAGAAACAACAATACCATGATCATATCTAAAAAATATAAATGGTATCAAATTTGATGTCTTCCATAATATTCCTTACCATTCTAGAGTCTACCAGTTAAGAGTCGCAATGACAAGGTTCGAGGACCTACAATCAATAAGATCAAAATCATAAGGAAAACCAAATATGAAATGAACAATTGAGTCTGTAGAAATAGACTCATCGTCTCATGAGTCTAAAGATACGCTAAAGGAATCATATACTTGTTAGTAACACCAACTTGCAACCCAATGAAAAAGTCTAAAGAATCAAAATGTTAACGTCTAAGGATCCACAAATAGTGTGATCATGCTCAAAAGGAAAATCAAGACTAGATTCGATTACAAATGGGTTCAATCCAGGGAGATGATCCTCGAAAATGGTGGAAAGTCAATGTGTATATTCTATTAATCATTCTAGGCATATACACTAGTGTATATTCTAGTGTATGTGTGTACATGTGTATATACACTAGTATATACTAGTGTATGTGTACACACATATACACTAGTATATACTAGTGTATATTCTAGAAATTTAGCGCGTAGGTATATACACTAGTTATATACGCTAGTATATACACTAGAAGAGGGTCTCCTCTTGAAGCCTACCTAGCCATGGATCTAAAAGGGTTATTAATCCAAGTGGGTGATGAAATGATTAGACAACTTGTTTAGTGCCTACTTTAAATGTCAAATCCCATACCATAAGATATTTAATTGTCTCCTTGTATCCAAGCTAGACCTACCACTGGAGCCAAAAAACCAAGTTCCTCAAATTTAGTCTCAATCAACGGACTCAAGACATGAATAACACTAATGGAGGTTAGGTTTGTGTTATGCGTGTGCTGAAAATGGACATGCCACTGCAAAACAAGAAGTTGTTGAGATAGAAAATCTTGAATGCCATAAACAAAAATCCAAAGCACATAAAATAGTGGGGCATTTAGAAATCCAATGATAGATTGCACATAGGAAAAAAATAGGGGTTGGGCCTATTTGTACCTAAAGTAGAAAAAACACTAAAGCTTAAAGCCCTTACAACATAAAATAGGATTTTATAAGTATTGAAGTATGATGCTACAAAGTCCTAATGCTAGAGAATTATTACAAATCATGATTTTAAATACAAAATAACTCACATATATAGAGTTAAAACATGTGTAAGAAAGGTGTTGTGGTTAGGTACACAATAGGGTCTTGGTTGTTTGCAAGGATTGCTAAAACAACAATTTTTTTAAGCTCAAAACACTCAATTTAACAATTTGACAATCTTGGTGCATCAACACCAAATAATCTAACAATCTCAACCATTAGGAAGGAGGTGGCACACCCCTCCCAAACACCTCCACTCAAGGGGGTGGTAGGCAAGATTACTACCCACCCCACCTTCTAAACTCAAAAGCACACTCAGATTCATGAGTACTAAAACAATCCTAAAGTTTTCATTTTAGAAGATTTCATTATTTGAACTCGTGACTTTCCATTGACAACTTCTCAACTTGATTACTCATTACCAATTGCTCTAACCCCGTGGATTGATTTGTATTGCACTCATCTACGATGTGCTTACCTAACGTGATCATGAAATTAGTTGCACCTTAGATATTCCTACAACAAATTCCTCCTATGAATTATAAAATAAAGTACATCCTCATGATGTTTGATCATCTCCAATTTCTTATGGTTTTGGTTTCAAGGAACTATCTTTTACTCTCCACTTTGTCTAGTTTTCAACTTTGTAACCTTTTACTCAAGTCCTACAATTTTCTACTCACAACCATTCTTCCTTATCTACTTACAACTTCGAAATTGTGAGTCACATCAATCATGACAGACCTTCCTTCACTTGCTCATTTCCAACTGACACAACCACCATGAGAATCAACAAACCTCTAATCCTTTCCACTTGATCTAGTTCAAATGATGTAGTGACCATTTCAAGATATAACCACAAAATAGAATACATGTATTTAAAATCCAAATATAACTTACAACTTCACTTTTCCTTTCAAATTAAAAATGAGGAAGATTCTATAGACAAATTTAATATGAAAGGGTGTATTGTTTCATAATGTCTTATGGGATCATGTCTTTTAGTTAACATTACTAATTGATCCTAAGTAACACTTGATATAACTAGCAACAAAGTAGTTGTCTGACTCTAAGGGTGAAGGTTAAGGAAGAAGGTGAAGACAATGGTAGAAGGTGATGGCAAAGGAAAATTTATATTGTCATTGTTAAAAGTTTAAGGTGACAAATTCAACATTTTTTTGTTTACATTGTCCAAAAGTGTGAATTAACCATTGAAACATGTTCATGTTATTTGAAATATGCATGGCGTTCAAAAGTTTTTTTTACATCTAAAATTAGTCCTCAAGGTCCCCAAAGGCATGCAAAATAATGTTGAAAATGTTAGTGTATATACCAATATATACACTAGTGTATACCAGTATATACACTAGTGTATATACTTGTATTTACTTATATATGTACTAGTGTATATAATGGTATATACACTAGTGTATCTTACTAGTGTATATACTGGTATATACACTACTGTATGTATATACTGGTACATACAAATGTGAAAGAGTGTGAATTCTTCATGGAAAAGATGTAGAAGTTGACCAATATCTACTATGAAGTTTTGGATGCCCCTCTTCTCCCGAGCAATCCCCATCATCCATTGGGCAAAACAAAATATGCAATACCATCAATAAAATATTTTGTGCAATGGATATGGGTGTTGCAATCTTATCCATGGTCCATTAGGGAAAACAAGGGCCTTAGGCCTTAAGTGAAACTGTTGAGGACCATGGGCTGAAAAAAAAGTATACACTAGTGTGTAATGTAACCACTTATATACACTAGGTATATACTGTAACTAATTATATACACTAGTGTATACACAGTAGTGTATACAACCTTGTATGCATCATATTATAACTAGTATACTAGTATATACACTAGTGTATGTATTAGTATATACACCATGTATATACTGGTGTATGGCATATACATTGGTATACACTAGTATATATTAGTGTATATACCATACACTAGTGTATATACTCGAATATACACTAGTGTGCTTTNTGTATATATTGGTGTATACACCAGTATATACACTAGTGTATATATTAGTATATACACCATGTATATATTGGTGTATATACCAGTATATACACTAGTGTATATACTGGTGTATGGCATATACATTGGTATACACTAGTATATATTAGTGTATATACCATACACTAGTGTATATACTCGAATATACACTAGTGTGCTTTAGTGGGCTCTAAGCAGAAGTTACAAGTCTCAAATTCTAGGGATAACTTCTCTCCATGCACCAAGTTGGCCATATGATAGCCTTTTTTTATTTATAGTGGAAACTTTGACCATATTTATCTCTTACTATTTTTTAGAGTTATTTATGATCCATGCAACATGGTTTGGAAGGCTATCTCCTAGATAACAAGTCTCAAATTCCAGGGATAACTTCTGTCCATGCACCAAGTTGGCCATCTGATAGCCTTTTTTATTTATAGTGGAAACTTTGACCATATTTATCTCTTACTATTTTTTAGATTTATTTATGATCCATGCAATATGGTTTGGAAGGCTATCTCTCAGATGAGAAAATGTACTAGTATGTTCTTGGGAAATGTTTTTAGAGTAGTGGATATCCCATATATCTTTATAAATACTTCCCTCCATTAAGTACCAGTAACATATTTCCTTTATCACTTTAATAGACTTAGGAGAAAAGCATGGGAACTTCCCACCATTTAGCCTTTCATCTAATGGAGCTAATATGAAGTCGCACTATCTTAGAATACTCTCATGCATCTTGGGCAACCCATAGATCTTGAAAGTAAGCATGCAAGGGTGTGAAGGATGGCTTCCATATATGTTCAAATTAGGATATATATGATTATGCAATATGTATTCCAGTATATATGATGCCATATAGAAGGGGGCCCCACAGTGCATGAGTGATTTAGCCTCCTAGATACATCATACAAGATTTTTTGATACGGGGTTTTCCCAACAATTGAACATTGTCCCATTCTTCTGCACCTCATTAATGATAATAATCAAACTTAGCTATATGTGCTTGGTGCCCAATCTCCCATACAAGTGGTTTATGAGCATCACTAGGTATCTTAATTCTACTTGCATATTTTGGACCAAGTTAACCTTACTCAAGGTATTCTGGAATGGTTCAACCCCAAATGATGTCATGTAAATTATGAACCTTTTATATTCTTGTAACCATTTTGGGATCACTGACATTGTGCGAGGTGGTAACTTATAGATTGTCTGAAGAGCAATGGCAATGAATTGCATAATTTTTTTATGCTCTGTGACTTAAAGGCTCGATTGTCTACATTAGCATTCTCAATCAGAGATTTTTTTATGTCTTTGCATTGAAACAACTCCTCCCTGGATATTGCTTTGAGCAACTGGGAGATATTTACATTTAAGTCTCTATGGTTTTATCCTTGGTTTGTTTGTCTACCAGTGCTAGTTTATGGCGATACAATTCCATTGTACATGTTGACGAGAAAATATGAAGTTGGTTTATAGGAGATTCATAGCAATAACACCATGTCCTTGAAAAAGTAATCTAGATCCAATGGTGGTGCCTTCTTTCCCTTCACCATTCCTCTGTAACAATGCAATACAATTAATATTATCCTTCGTTTATTATTGTTGGGAAATTAGTTAGAGAGTGTTATTAATTATAGTTAGTGCCCATCTTTTGAGTGGTGTAAAATTAATAAGTTTGTTGTATTTAATGTTATTTTATTTCCTTGAGTGTCGTGCATACCTATTAGGGTTTTTTACTTGGATACTTTGCAAGCTAATGAAAAGGCCTCATGTATTAATTAATAAACTAATAAAGATGATCTTGGATTAGGAGTGACAGAGAGGGGGGAAGGTGGGTTAGGGGGAGGGTGAGTATGAGAGAAAGAGAGAGGAGCTTAAGTGGTTTTAATAGGTAGGGAGAGAGATGGGGATTAGGGGTAGAGATATGTGTTTGAGAGAGGGGGGGTGTTAGGTGGTTAGAGGAGCTAGAGAGGGCTGGGGTTAGGTGTAGGTGGAGGGGTAGGGTAGAGAAAGAGTGAAATAAGGGGTTAGTAAGGGTTAGAGAGAGGAGGAGGAGGAGGAGGAGGAGGAGGAGGAGGAGGAGGAGGGGGGGGGACAAAACCTATTTCTCATTGACCATGTGGCATGGTCAAACCTATTTGTAATCAATAAAACCTACCCATGACACTTGTATCCCACTCAAAGTCCTACGTAGAACCCCTTCAAAGGACTAATGTGTTGGTACAAGAAATAATTAAGGTTTTTGAGTCCAAAAAGATTCAACAATATACTTTATGCACTCGTTTTCCTTCCTCATCTGTGTTTAATGCCCTCCAACCCATCCTTGATATGCAAAATCTCTTTATTCTAAAATTTAATTGAAATGAACAATATTACACAGTAAATCATACATTGCATACTATAGTAAGGAAATGTCTCACAAATACTTATAGATGAAAAAATGTAACAATTTTAAATAATTTAGTGAAAATTGATCAAATAAAATTTGGAGGTTTACTCTATGAACCTATTATACTCTTGGGAGGTTAGGCATGGTTGTTTGAGGTGTTGTTCTTGATGATGCTAAAATATTATTATAGGTCCTAAGCCTTGATTATGCGAACTATTGTTTTTATTTGTTGCCCTAGTTATATACCGGTATTTTTTATACACTATATACCGCTATATAGTGTATATTTTATATATGCACACTGATATACGAAAACACTTCCATATATGAGTGTGCATATACAAAATATACACTATATACCGATATATACACTAGTGCATATATCTGTATATACACTAGTGCATATACCAGTATATACACTAGTGCATATATCAGTATATATTATATATTATACCAGTAACACTAGTTTATATACACTAGTAATATACAATAGTGTATATATTGGTAAAATATACACCAGTGCATATACCGGTATATACACTAGTGCATATATTGGTATATACACTGTGTATATAATGTGTACCGGTATATACACTAGTGTTATCGATATATGCACTAGTGCATATACCGGTATATACACTGGTGTTATTTTACCAGTATATACACCATTGTATATACCGGTATATACACTAGTGTATATTTTACCAGTATATACACCAATAATTACAGAGATTACGTATAGCTGCTGTCGAGATATAGAATGAACAATAAAAAACCCTGTCATCCCCTTCCGCTACTGTGGATATATAGAAGATAATTATAAATATGAAGTAAACTTGTGATGATAATTTAGATTTGGTTTATCCTAGTTGGCTTCCACTAGATGGTAAGAGGTCCTCTTCCAGTATTTCATTCGGGCTTCCCACCCTCAGGGCCACTAATGTAACCATACCGAATCGATGGGAAATATTGAGTGGTTACCAATCAAATCTCACAATAAAAAGTGTTCTAGTTTGATTCCAATTCTATGGAATGAAATAACTAAGCCCTAGGGTACCCAGTATTACTATAGTTGAAACACCCACACATTGGGTTAGCCATCGAAACCGCAATCAGTGGAAAGAGCTAATATGCTGCATTGTTCATAATCTATTGTCGTTCTCAATTCAATGGAGTTTGAAAATGTATAAATAACAAGCTCCAACGTACGCTTGTGTACGTTGTTTCCCTTGAGGCCCTACCCATGTGATGATCCGGTGGATTATTCATCTTCAAAATTACACTGATCCAATATGGTACATGGTTCAAAGAACATAACATATGCTAAACATAGTGCGAGACTAGCCTTAAGGGGCCGCGCGGTTCGACATAGCATCACGCAGCTTGTATGGGCCGCGCAGTTTGCGTAGCTTGCGCAGTGATAGTATGAGCCGCGCAGTGGTAACATGCTCGCGCAGTTAGCTGGCAACGTTCTGGTGGTCTTGAGCACCGTCAAGTGGAGCATCAAATGGTTCGTCAACAGCTCGCGCGGTCCCATATGCTGCGATGCTGCGACATTGGTCCCATATGCTGCGATGCTGCGACATTGGTTATATGCTGCGATGCTGTGACATTGGTTACATGCTGAGTTGCTGTGACATAGATATCACGTTTGTTGCAGCCTGTATATATCGGTTGCTGCGACATTTGTGAAGTTGGTGGTGACATCAAACGGTTACGTTACATGTGGCATAGCCCGGTTGTAGGTTATTGCAACGTGTTGTGAGTCAACACATGTGCGTGGAGTTAGTTGCAACGTTTCGGGGATATGGAACGTCATGGTAACATAACGCTTGTGCAACGATTTGGCGGGGTTGCATGGTTCAGCTTTAGCATATGGTTGTAACGATAATAAATAAGATAACAGCTATGATGATAAGGAGGAATCAAGACCCCTTACTTATCCTCGCACTAAACGTTAAATAGAGGATTTCCTGGCCACATTAGGGGGACGAAGAGGAGATTCAGTTTTTGTTAGAGCACAGAGCTTCGTTTTTCTGTTATGAGAAACTTGGGGAGTTTTTGTGAAGTGCCCAGATGATGTTGCTTTTTGAATTCAACATTCTCTGTTATAATTTAGCTTTCTTTGCCTTTTGAAGGATAATTGTAATTTCCAGAAGAGAGGTCTTAAAGACTTTGTACAACATTCTGTTTATAGTTGCTGAAGTTGATTCCAAAACCATTTTGTACCATCTTAAAGAGATTAATTGGATCGGTACCCATTGGAGAGGGACCTGGAGACGTAGCCCAGTGGAGGGGGTGAACTCCGTTATCAACTTCTGTTTGTGACTCTCTGTTTCAGTGTTTCTCATTTCTGTTTCAGTTTTGTTGTTTCATTTACTGTTTAGTTTGTTGTTCTATCAGATTTTAGCACTTAATTAACTGTTAAATCTATTTGATGAATTCAACAAACTGATTAACGCATTCTTTAAATAAACTTTTAATGCACTCAAGTTGAGGTCCGACGGATCATGTGAGGTGCCATGTCACGGCATTATCAAATCCATCCTTTTTTTTGTGTTGCCCTTTTTTGATGTATATGTTTTTGTCAATTAACCAAAGGTAATAAGGTAATAGTGTGTGCACAGATTCATCAACCCAAGAATGTATGGGACCAACCCCAAGGCTCCCTAAAATCTCTTAGACTGTTTGAAGGAGTCGTTAACCAGGGGTTAATTAATATCACTCCAGAGAATGTTGCAAGGGACACCATTGAGTGATGGAAATCGATAACTTAATATATTAAGTGTATCTTACAAAATCATGGTTAAGGAAATAAAGCTATGAGTGAGGGATGTTTCCAATAAGATTGTGTGTAAGGAGTAGAGCATTTTTGTTCAGGAGTGGTTTATCCTAAACAAAATTATTTCTACTTGGAAGGCCATGTAGTGGGTTAGGAAGTCCAGGAAACATGCTCTTTTCATCAAATTTGACTTTGATAAAGCCTATAATTGGATTATCTAGACATTTATTACTGCCATGCTATCCTACTTGATTTTTGGTTCAAAGTGTGTGGGGATGTTCAACACCTTGTTTTCTTATGCCTCAAATTTTGTTCTTGGTAGCTCTCTTTTTCTAGGCCAAACACTTTTTTGGGTCCATAGATCAGGGCATATCCCAGGTGGGTCCACTTAAACGCTGTGCTGATACTGACTCCATTACCCAAGGCTCAACAGGCACTGATCTCCATGCCTAGCGCTAGCCCTATTTTGACCTCTTTCCCTTGAAAGTTGACTGCTCCTTGATGACTCAGGTAATCTGATATTGTCATATCTCTCATTGAGTCTATCCCTTTGGTACTACACAGTCCCAACTCTATCCTCAAGGGACAAAAACCTATTTCTCAGTGTTATGGCTTTCAACAACACCTTCTAAGGTAAACTTGGTATTATATATGCATTGAAACTTCACAACATTATTTCCTTATGGTTGGGGAACTAAATCCCAATTCATATTCTTCAACAAGGAATCAATTTTAGTAGACATAACATTCTCCCATTCACACATTTTTTGAGGATCAA
This sequence comes from Pseudotsuga menziesii, assembly GCA_001517045.1. Taxonomy (NCBI): domain Eukaryota; kingdom Viridiplantae; phylum Streptophyta; class Pinopsida; order Pinales; family Pinaceae; genus Pseudotsuga; species Pseudotsuga menziesii. Next base: position 118,193 of record LPNX011236000.1, read on the forward strand.
CATAGTTATTAGGGTCATAGGATTAAAGAACATGGACATCAAAGCAACACTTCCATTTTGTTCATAGCTGCATGTTTGCTGACTAATATTGACATCCCCAACATCATGTCCAACAACTTCAATAGTTTTAGACAACCCATCGAGGTAGACAAGTCATCAGTGAATCAATTTAGTTATTTTTAGGAGTTGGAGCAAGTGTCTCGACATTTTCAATCGATCCCGACTTCCTACCAGTCGACTTACAAACATAGGTATATTGCCTATTTGAAACATCAAATAAAGGTATTGTCGATCCACATTCTTCAATAATATCAAAAGGATCATTGTGTAATAAACTAGAGTAAGATTTCAATAAATTAATACTGTTAGGATATTTAGACACTTAGGAGTTAGTTAAAATCAACATGTGTAATATATCTATTAGGTAAAGTGTGTTTCTTTAGTATGCATTAGTATGTATTTGTAAATATTCTAATCCGACGATCACTATATGTTCTAGACATAAAGTGATCCGACGGTTCAAACTCTCTTAGATCATACCTGCCCTTGATTTGTGGCTTAACACTTGATTGGTCCATGATCTCTATTTAAATAGAATGGAAGGTCATTGGCTATTTGATCGATTATGAGAAGAAAATTTGTAACTTTCTTTCTTTTGCATAATAAATTGCTCCAAGTAGTTATTTGGTTGGGGTCGTGGACTGTTTCCCTCTCGAGGGTTTTGACCACGTAAAAACATCGGTGTGTTGATATGTGATCTGTTTGTGTGAGTGGATGCTCTAGATTTTCGGTATTTTGGGAGCACCCTGTGTACCCGAACATGGTATCAAAGCATTTATGAAGAGTCGCTTTTGGTTATGATCTAGATCTTGAACTGGTGTTGTCGAAACTTTGAAAGGGGTTATGGTTCTAGAATTTGTGTACATTTCTTTCCTATGAGAGGTGTTCCATTGCATTCGGAGCATCATTTCCATTTGGAAATAGTTTTTATTTCATCGAAAATCATTTCCATTTGCTCCAGAAATGTCCATTTCAGTAGATCTGAAGGTATAATGTTACAGTGACGGTTTTTTATTTCTGTTTTTTTTAATTATATCTCATATTTTATCAGTTATATTATTAGATTTTTTTTTGTCTCGAATTGTTTCCTTCCCTATCTACGTATTCTCTTTTCCATGCACCTTGTGCGATCAGGGCGAATCAGAAACAGAATGGGAAAGGGTTTTTCTCGGTTGTGTATGCTCTTTATCATACACCTTGTGTGATCGCGACGAATAAAAAACAGAAAGAAAAACATCGAATTTTCGGGTACAAGATCTAACCCCAAAAGCATGGAAAATTTTTTTTGTTTCGTTTTGTGGTGTGATTTGCAGGAAAAGAAGCAAGCACGGAAATCGAGAGAGAAGAGTAAAAAAAAAACCGTTCCTCCCTCCCTTCGTTTACGTACCTTTTAATCTTAGTTCACTTGGTTCAAAGTTGTTTTATTCCTGCAAATTTCTTGTAAAGGGATTGCCAAATATTCATCTTGGGAAGAGGGGGTTCTTTTTTTTAGTTGGTCAATTTTATATCTGCCACGTCACTATTGGGGACATCTTCAACATTTTCTTTGATCAAGCATAACTTCATCATACGGAATCAGTTTTCAGTGCCGTTTTTTTTAAACAGCCTGATTTTTCGAGCTCTTTGCATACAGACAGTTGGTTTCTAATTTTTCATCCATTATTTTATAGTATGTTCACCTTTTGTGATATTCTACTTACCAATTCTAACTATTTTTCATGGAAATCTCGTATGGAGTGTTCTACGAAGTAGAGGACTTTTCATAATTACCTCAGGGAAAGAAATAGAACCCACTGATGATGATAAGAAAATAAAATGGGCAAATAGATGTGATGAAGCTCGTGGATTGATTGAGATGTCAATCTCTATTGATTTGCGATTCCACATATCTGGAATTGATGAACCTGATAAAGCTTGGGAAAAGTTGGAATCTGTGTTTCGTAAACACAATGAAATTTGAGGTCATTAACTCAAAAATGAGTTGATTTCTTTAAATCCAAGTGATTTTTCATGCATTCAAAATTATTTATCTAAGCAAAAAAATATTAGGCTCTTATGTGAAGAATGCAAGATTAAGAGAGAAGACAAACAATGTATTTATCATATTCTTTCCAAACTTGGACCTGCATATTCTATTTTGTATCTACATTTTACTCCATGAAAGGATCCTTGAATGCAGCTAGCTATCAAGAGCCTATTCTTGAATCATTTTTTGATTCCTTGATCAGAGAGCAAGATAAGCTCATACATCTTGGAATAATTAGCAATGCAGATACATCTAGGAAAGCTTTATTGTCCCAACAGAAAGAAAAGTCCAAGCATCCCAAGAAAAAAAATCGCAATAAGCCAAACAAAGGTCCCAAACCCTCTTAGTTAGCTCCTTCTTTAAAAATTGACAAAGGATCCAACCCAAAAGGAAAGAAGACTGAGCGTCATTGCAGCTATTGTGGGAAAGATAATCATGATGAATCTAAGTGTTTCAAGAAGATGGTAGCCTTGGAAGAAGCAATGAAGAAGCACCACATCATCCTAGATTCGTCTTCAGAATCTACCACTCATGGACATGCACTTTGCGTTTCTAGTTACTCTTATACTGCATCTTCTTCTTCTACTTCAAATGAATGTCTCATTGATTCTGGAGCATCTTATCATATGGCTAAGGATCAAGCCATCTTTTATACTATGCATGAATGTAACACCAAACAAATATTTGTTGGTGATGATAGTTCTCTAAGTGTTGTGGGATCTAGAACAGTTCCAGTAGAAAATGGTCATTTTAGTGATGTACTATGTGTTCCAAGAATTTCCCGCAATTTGTTGTCAGTCTATCAAATCACTCATTCCGGTGAACGTAAAATTGTAACGTTTACACGTCACCAAGTTGTAATCAAGGATTTTAAAGATCCTCAACATGTCCTAGCTACCGGAATTGTTGATGATATTACTACGTTGTACAAATTTAACAACTTTGGGTCATCGCCTTTTCCTTCAGTTTTTGTTGCTCGTAGTGATAACTTGAGCAAACTTTGGCATGAACGATTTGGTCACTTAAATTATCGCTCATTGCAACAACCGTGTAAAGAAAATATGGTGTCAAGTCTTCCGATGGTATCTTGCAAGGATGGTGTTTGTTTCGGTTGTGTACTTGGAAAACATCATCGGGACTGTTAGTGCCAGAAATTTTTCTCGGACTACTAAAGAACAAGCCAACACAATCTCATAAAATAAAATTAAGTAAAATAGGTTTTTAGGGTTTTGGTTTAAAAAACTTCATCAGCAAGGAGAAAATAAACATCCACAAGCTAATACAGAACTGAATCATGTAAGTTAGATAAATTGGGGATCAAACCGGTCCAAATAAGCCATAAACATTACACATGAAATACTAATTCCACCCACAGGCTATAAGAATTTACATGAATAAACCTTTAAACATGAAATGAAAATTGTATACTGAGCAATCAACCAGATCAAAAATAAAAAAGCATGACAGGTAAAAGGGCTTATCAGTTTATATATAATCAATATCAGTCATCCACTTACATAAGAGTTATAAGTGCTAGCTTGAGAAATCAAAGCTCCAAAATCCTCTCCTTGAGTGAAAATTCCCCCCCAAAACTGTATGTTTGTCTTCCTTTTATCATTACAAAAGTAAAGTAGTTCCATAACTACCTTCTAGGTCAAAATTTGAAACAGTTACATCAATTAGTTACATGATAACTCAAAATATTTAAAGACAATTAACCTAAAAATAGCAAATCGGATCTGGGGAAATTTGGCGAATTTTTGGAAATTTGGGTATCAAATACCCTTTCATATCTCTCCATCCGGGACACCTGTGTAAAAAATGAGAGAGTTTTTTCTAAATGAGTATGTTATAAACAAAAACCTCTCTTTCTTTTTCAAAATTCCCATTAAATTAGTCGTAATACGTGCTACAAATTTGTGACTAAAACAAGAAATTATTAAATAATTCAAACCTTGAAAATAGGCCACAAAGATGAATTCTAATCTCTCAAACGATAATAGCTGTTGTAAAACTGAGAGAGGTTTTTGTGAATGACTCTTTTGTGGACAAAAACCTCTCTTTTTTTTCCTGAATCCGTTTCCATATGCTCTTAATCTGCTCCCAATGAAAATGACAAAAACAGGAAAAACAGAGCTGCTACAGGAATCTCCTCATGAAAATATTTGACAAAGGACTAAAAAATGAGAGTTAGATTATAAATAAAAACTTGGAATAAACTTTTATTATAAGTTTTTGAAAGCTTAAATATGTACATATTAACTAAAGACAAACCTTAAAACTAAAATAATGAAATAATTCAACCATTAAAAGCATTAAATCCAACCAAAATTATTGATTGTCAAAAATTCTTAAAATCAACATAAAATGTAAAATCATTTTAAACAAATGGTTGAAAATTAGGACAAAAAAAACTGATAAACTTAGAACAAGATCTAATTATAACAAGGTCAATTTTGACAAACGTGCCTCTTGGCACGCCTGAGTTCCCTTAGAGCTTGTGCATAGTGACTTGTGTGGTCCTCTTCCATCTGCTTCCTTTTCTGGATTCAAATATTTCTTAACTTTCAATGATGATTACTCCAGACACACTTGGGTTTAATTCCTAAAAATTAAGAATGAAGTATTTAACATGTTCTTGGCCTACAAGGCCCTTGTTGAAAAACAATCTGGTCATCAAATCATTAAGTTAAGATCCGACAATGGAGGAGAATATGTTAACAAAATGTTCACTACTTTCTGCACTGAACAAGGAATCCAACAACAACAGACTGTTCCATATACACCACAACAAAATGGTGTAGTTGAACGGAAGAACCGCACTTTAGAAGAAATAGCTAATTGTATGATCAAATCTAAGGGACTAAGTCTTCAATTTTGGGCTGAAGCCATAAATTGTGCAAATTACATAGTTAATCGCACCCCCACTAAATATTTACAAGGTATTACACCAGAAGAAGGATGGAGTAAAATTAAACTAGATGTAAGTCACTTCCATGTGTTTGGTAGTGAAGCATGGGCTCACATTTCGAATGAAAAATAGAAAACATTGCAGCCTAAAAGTGAAAAGTGAATATTTGTTGGATATTCTAAAGATCTAAAAGGTTATAGACTTCTTCAACCACATTCTCATGATATAATCATTAGAAGAGATGTTAAATTTGATGAAAATATCTTGCCTATGAGCCTAACTCGGCGGTTGTGCCATATTTGGCATGCGAGCCTGATTCGACGATTGTGCCTTCTTCTACTTCCAACTTCCTTGACAAATTTCCAACTCTAGTGTTTTATGATGACAGTGAGGATGAAAATCCACCTCTGCCTACTCACGTTCCTCCTATTTCACCAGCACAATTGCTTCCTCAATGGATCTGTTCAACATGTGAAGCAGTTGGTGATCTTGCCAGTGATCCTAGAGATCAACGTCAAACACGTTCTCAGTTTTAGAGAGCCTCTTCTCTTTTGGCTCAAGATTCTGAGAATCGTGATCCAGAAACTTTTGCAGAAGCTTAAGGAAATCTAGATTGGGATGCAACTATGGATGAATAATATCATTCCTTAATGGAGAACAATACTTGGGATCTTGTACCTCTTCCAAAAGGAAGAAAACTTGTCAGATGTAAATGGTTCTATAGAACTAAATATGCCTTAGATGGAAGTGTTGAAATACTTGAGGCAAGGTTAGTTGCTAAGGTTTTTCCCAAGTTGAAGGGATTGACTACAATGAAACCTTTGCTCATGTCGCAAAAATGAACTCCATCCGCCTTGTTCTTTCCCTTGCAGCCTTACATAACTGGGAAGTCCATCAAATGGATTTCAAGTCTGCATTCTTACATGGTGATTTACATGGAATAACCTCCTAGATATGTTCAGAATAACTATAGCCTTGTATGTCGCCTTAATAAATCCTTATATGGCCTTAAGCAAGCTCCTAGAGCTTGGTATGCCAAAATGGATAGCTTTCTCCTTGACATTGGTTTTTCTAGATGTCATTCTGACCCCAATGTCTATAGCATGAAAGTAGGAAACCATCTCATCATACTTGTTCTTTATGTTGATGATATTATCCTTACTGGTAGTGACCCTAATATTTTAACCCGTGTGAAATATAGTCTTAAGCAAGATTTTGAAATGTCAAACTTAGAACATTTGCACTATTTTCTTAGTCTCCAAGTGTTTCAAACCAAAGAAGGAATATTTCTTTCCCAGTATAAGTATGCTTGTGACCTTCTTCGTCACTTTCACATGGAATATTGTAAACCGACACCTTCTCCCTTCCAGTCTGGAATCAAACTTTCTGCCACTTATACTTCACCTGAAGTAGATGCCACCTTGTATCGTCAGCTTGTTGGTAGTCTCTTATATTTGACTCATTCTTGTCCTGACCTTTCCTTTTTCATTGGTCGTGTTTCCCATTATATGCAAACACCTCATGAAAGTCACTGGAAAGTAGCAAAAATAATATGCAAACACCTCATGAAAGTCACTGGAAAGCAGCAAAAATAATACTTCGATATATTCGAGGTACTATTCAGTTTGGGATTCATTACAGTACATGGGGGAAAATTTTGTTGGTTGGTTTCACTGATTCAGATTGGGCCGACGATCCTGATGATTGAAAGTATACTGCAGGTTATGTTTTCAGTCTGGGATCTGGACCTGTCACTTGGGATTGTAAGAAACAACAAGATCATCTGTTGTTTGATAGGGTCAAGTAGTTAATAGGATTTTGATTCATCATGATGCAATCATGACTTTTTACATCCAATTTCTTCATGCATTTATCATTAATATGTGCCCAAGCAACACATACAAAGGTTTTGAGGCATTCGATATAAGGTTTCCTTCCTCGCTACTTATCAACTCGATTCATGTCATTGAATTCTTTAGTCAAAACAAGGTTCAAGAGGTAGTTTGAGTAGTAAACAACTTATGCCAAAAAAATTATCGGGAAGTATTTGGTATGAGGTAGACATCAATCTATTTCCACCAAAGTCATAATCTTCCTCTCTGTTATGCCATTAAATTGAGGGGTGTGAGGGACATATATCTACCAAGAGATACCATTTTGTATTAGGTAGTCTTCCAATTGTCGATTCATATATTCTCCACCATTGATGGATGCCAAACATTTAATAGGTTGATCACGTTGCTTTTCAACCAATGCCCTAAATTCCTTTAATATTTCAAATACATTACCCTTTTTATTCAATAATTAGACCCATGTAAATATGAATAAATCATTAATAAATATTAAAATATACTTTTCATTTATTAATGATGGCTTGTTCATGCAACACTAGAGATCACTATGAACATGTTCTAGTAAATCATGTGCTCGCCATACTTTCCCAAAATCAAAGTGTACCCAATGATGCTTTCCAAGCACACATCCTGTACAAACTCCATCGGGTGGAATAGTCTTTGGGAGACCAATAACCATACTCTTTTTAACCATCATATTCAAACTTTGAAAGTTCATATGTCTAAGTTGTTCATGCCAAAGTTGACTTCTATCATCAGACTTAAAAACTAGTGCAGTCGATCCAAAATCATGCTTGGGAGAGTCATATAACTTAGATTTTTTTTCTTTGGGATATAAATAGGCTATATCAACAAACAACCCCCATGCCTCAAACCCTTTATGATAAAGCGACCTAACCAAAACTTGAGAGTCTTGCTAGTTTGAGTGAGTTGAGTAGCTGAGAGTAAATACCCAATCAAGATAGTTGAATCATAGACATTGTAACTTCTACCATATCAACATTCAACATCTTTGCTTCCAATGATTATGAGGGATAGTCACAACGACATAAATCTTATATTCTGAAGCTTCACTTAAGGAAGAGAATATAGAAGCACCCTTATCCATATGATGAGCATAACCAAAATCATCGATCCACTCAATCTAAGTCTCATGGGCATCCAATGCATGGGAAGTATTAACATAAAATGTAAAATTTTCTGTAGGTTGGTTGATCGAGTGACCAACTGACACATCGTTTTCAAGATGATTCATTTTTTTTCCAAATATTTGGTCTTCTTCCAGCAGGTTTTCTCCACATGTCCCACCTTTCCACAGTAGTGACGATATTTCTTCTTTTGATTCTTCCAAGTCAATGTCGAGTAGTCAATATTTCCTTTAGTAGGTTGTTCGATAGACTTCTATAATTTATTTAGAGTGTCCAATAAACCTCGTTCTTTGTAATTTTGTTTGACCTTGCCTTTGAGCAAGTGAGCCTAGTGTCTACTACAAATATTCCATTGATCAAGTAGCTTTTGTTAATTCTTGATCAATAAATCATAAGAGGTATCAAATGAGAATTCCTTACCGTATTATTTGCATGGCATCCAAATAGCATGAAATGAGTAGCATAACACATCATAAGGTGTCTTCATAGCCATGAAGACTAGTTCAATGAATTTTCCATCCTTCTTTGGTAAATTTTGTCCACATTCACCCAATTTCAACTATATCTCCTTGATATGAGCCAAATAATCCTCAATCCTTTCGAAGGAATGAGGTTCTAGAGAGACAGATGCTTCCTCTATTTGCATCACTTAACTTTCACTAACATTGTCAAACATTGACTTTAGCTTATTCCAAACAACATGAATACAATCGACTCCACTTGTATGACAATGAATCTCCGTTGAAATGTAGGTCACGATGACCCCAACAACCTCGTCATTCTTTATGTTTATGAAAAACTTATCATGTTCATTAGTCAAATATAAAATAACAATCTTGGTATTCTTCTAGAGTCCCTTGCTCTCCAACAATGTTTCCATATTTTGTGCCTAGATTGAATAGTTGTGGCCATTTAAAATAATAGGTTTTATCTTGGAAGCCATCCTTCTTATATCTTATAGATTTTATCCAATTTCAAGGAATCAAAGGTACTCATCGACAAATCTTCATCCCAGAGTTGATAAACCCTAGATTTAAACCAACATGATTCACAGACAACAGGGCTAAGTCAAAACCAATCTCTAAAACCATGTTGGGAAATAACCTTTGAAAAATTGGACAAAAAATAGAAAATAGCATAAGGGAAAAAGATATTTCAAGAAGAGAGGTGGTTTCATTGGTTATAGCGGTTCCTAAAAGACTACAACATACCCTTTATTAGACAACTAATTTTGTTGATATGACCACTCTTTCATCGACCAATCAATCAACCACTCAATCAAGACTTCAATCAAATACCTAGCTAGTCAACTGCAATATTTTGACTGACTATCTCCATAGGATCCATAAGTGTGATGAATATTCATAATCTTTGGCTCCAACATAAACAAAAGGTATGGAGGGAGGGTTAAGAAAGCAAGAAAGTAGTCCCATAAGTATCAAAAAATATGTTATAAGGGTGTGGCTGATTAAAGGATATGACCTAATATGTTATAAGGGTGTGGATGATTAAAGGATATGAAAAGGTCATAGAGGGAAGTTTATATAAACATGAATGGAAGGTTAAGAAAGAATAAATAATTCCCATATCTAATCAAGAAATATGTTAGAATGGGGTGGTTACTCATGTTGGCACAAGCATCATGGCATGTAAGGAATTAAAGACCATCATGAACTGACACACAAAAACCATGTAGGGAACCAAAAATTTATGCTACACTAAAAAGGAAACAACATTAAGAAAACAAATAGTCAATGTCATAACCAATAAAACATCTCAATTCTTTTCACATGATTATCACACTATTATTATGTAAACACGATTTTCAAATTTTATAATTACCAAAACAACAATACGACCTTTGAGAAATGTGAACCACTTTATGTTTATATTGTGCGCCATATAATATTCTAATGTAAGCTCAACAATAATAGCATTATATTTTATGCACAATAAGAGATTTAGTTTCAACTTGTAAATGAGGAGGAACATTGGGGATAACAAGGGAAAGTGAGGGGCCCAACTTTGACCCTAATGTAAAGTAGGATTTATCTTATGATTGGGTACTTGGACACACCATTGAAATGAAGTTGAATCCAAAGGATTTTAGTTGTTAAGAGATAAAATTTCCTTAGATTCCATAATTATAGGAGACTCAAACATAGTTATTTGAGCCCTCTATAATGGATTCTTCAGCTCTTATGTAACAATTTCTAAAATAGTTAACATTAGAATATTTTACATGGATCCATGAATTATCAAAAATGTATCTACCTTCCATATTAATCACCATTTGAACAATGAGGCATGCAACATTGAAAATTCAGGTGTAGTGATGAAAGACGTAGATCTTGTTGATGTTTGGGGCAATTGCAGGAAGACATCCTCCTGGACATAGTCATAGTGCTTGGCTTGATGGGTCATGGTGGTTTGACCTATGGAAGATGATGATGTTTTACTCATTGGTGTGTGTGAGGCCCCTATATGTAGCCTTTCTTGTTCAATGTGGTTAGTCAAGTGGTAGAAGGATTGGATGCTTTTAGATTTACTCCTTGGTCATGGGAGGCCTTGGTATATCCCTTCTTGATCACAAAAATTGATGAGGTGGTATAGGACTTGGGTTTTCCATCACATGACTACCTGGATCTAGTATTCATTGTCATAATAGTGTGTATTTGACTTTCCCATTCTTAGGGATTAGCTACCCATGTTGGAATGGTCAAGACTACTCTAGTGTGAGTGAACACACACTAGATCTCTTATGACATGGATGGACATGCATGTGAAAGAAACTCATGGAAATCCTTCTTGGGATATTAATACTAAGTTTATAGATCTTGTTACATACATTAAAGAATAATTTGAGGGTATGTGCAAATAAATAAATAAATATAAATAATAAGATAAGCAAATAAAATACCATGGGCCAATACTAGTGCAGTCAGTCCAAAGTCATTCTTGGGAAATTCACATAAATTATATAGTTTTTATTTGGGATATAAATAGCCTATATCAATAGACACCCCACATGCCTCAAATCCTTTACGATAAAGTGACCTAACCAAAACTTGATAGTGCTGCTAGTCTAAGTGAGTTGAGTAACTGAGAGTAAATACCAAGTCAAACTAGGTGAATGATAATCATTGGAACTTCTACCATATAAACATTCAACATATTGTATTCCAATGCTTGTGAGGGCATAGTCACGAACACATAAATATTATATTCTGAAGCTTCACTTAAGGAATATAACATAGAAGCATCCTTATCAATATGATGAGTATAACCAAAATCGACGATCCACTCAACCTAAGTCTCATGGGCATATTATAATGCATGGGAAGTATTAGCATAAAAGGTAAAATTGTCTATAGGTTGGTTGGTTGAACAACTAGCCGACACATCATCTTTAAGATGCTTCAAATTTTCTTCCAAATATTTGGTCGTCTTCCAGCAGGATTTCTCCACATGTCCCACCTTTCCACAGTAGTGACATTATTTCTTCTTTTGATTCTTCCAAGTCAATGTCGAATAGTCAATATTTCCTTTAGTGTGTTGCTCAATATTCTCCTATCGTTTATTCAGAGTGTCTGGTCAACCTCGCTCTTTGTAATTTTGCTTGACATTTCCTTTGAGCAAGTGAGCGTGGTGTCTGCTACAAATATTTCATTGATCAAGAAGAATTTGTTAATACTTATCAGTAAATCATAGGAGGTATCAAATGATAATTCCTTACCATCTTCTTTCCATGACATCCCACTAGCATGAAATGAGGAGCATGACACATCATAAGGTGTATTCATAGTCATGAAGACTAGTTCAATGAATTTTCCATCTTTCTTTGGTAAAATTTTCCACATTCATCCAATTTCAACTATATCTCCTTGATATGAGTCAAATAGTCCTCAATCCTTTCAAAGGAATGGGGTTCTAGAGAGATCAACTCTTACTCAATCAACACCACTTAACTTTCACTAACCTTGTCAAACATTAACTTTAGCTTATTCCAAACAACATGAATACAATCGATCCTACTTGTATGACAATGAATCTCCGTTGAAATGTAGGTCACGATGACCCCAAAAACCTCATCATTCTTTCTATTGATGACAAACTTATCATGTTCATTAATTATATCTAGAATAACAATCTTGGTATACTTCTATAGTCCCTTCCTTTTGAGTAGTATTTCCATATTTTGTGCCTAGATTGCATAGTTATGGCCATTCAGAATAATAGGTTCTATCTTGGAACCCATCCTTCTGATATCATATAGATTTTATCATTGACAAATCTTCATCCCAGAGTTGATGAACCCTATATTTGACTCAACATGATTCGCAAACAACAAGACTAAGTCAAAACCAATATCCCTAATACCATATTGGGAAAGAACCTTTGAAAAATTGGACAAAAAATAGAAAATAACATAAGGGATAAAGATATTTCAAGAAGAGAGGTGGTGTCTAAAGAAACAACTTACAACAATTAAGCACACAACATTATGATAAAAAAATCACAATGCATTACTGTCATCATAAATTTTCATACTCAATACAACCCATAGGGTTGTTCTTTTACAATATCTGGGTCTAACAAAATTCCTTGATTTGAGGGTGATTTGGTCCACAAATAAGGGTCATTGGTTATAACAATTCCTAAAATACTACAACATCTCATTTATTAGTAAACTACTTTAGTTGTTTCGACTACTCCTTCATCGGCCATTCAATCGACCAATCAATCAACCACTCAATCGAGCCTTCAATCGACTACCCAACTAGTCAACTACAGTATTTTGATTGATTGTCCCTAGAGGATCCATAGGTGTGATGAATCTTCATAACCTTTGGTTCCAACATAAACAAAAGGTATGGAGGGAGGTTTAAGCAAGAAAAAAATTAGTCCCATAAGTATCAACAAAATATGTTAGAAGGGTGTGGCCGATTAAAGGATATGAAAAGGTCATGGAGGGAAGGTTGTGAAAACATGAATGGAAGATTTAAAAAGCACAAATCATTCCCATATCTAATCAAGAAATATGTTAGAAGGGGGTGGTTACGCATGTTGGCACAATCATCATGACATGTAAGGAATTTTAGACCATCATGAATTGACACCCAAAAACCATGTAGGGCACCAATATTGTTGCATCTGATTTTAATACACACACACCCAAAAGTTGTGCTACACAAAAAAAGACAACAACTTTAAGAAAACAAAAAATCAATGCCATAACCAATCAAACACCTCAATTCTTTCACATGATTATCACACAATTATTATGTAAACACGATTTTCAAACTTTATAATTACCAAAACAACAATACGAACTTTGAGAAATGGGAACCACTTTATGTTTATATTGTGTGTCATATAATATTCTAATGTGGGCTCAACAATAATAGCATTGTACTTTATGCACAATAAGGGATTTAGTTTCAACTTGTAAAGGAGGAGGAACATCTGGGATAACAAGCGTGGGTGAGGGGCCAACTTTGAACCTAAAGTAAAGTAGGATTTATCTTATGATTGGGTACTTGGACACACCACTAATAATGAAGTTGAAGCCAAAGGATTTTGGTTGTTAAGAGATATAATTTCCTCATATGCCATAATTATAGGAGACTCAAACATAGTTATTTGAGCCCTATATAGTGGATTCTTTAGCTCTTATGTCACCATTTCTAGAATACTCTTAGGAGATTTTACATGGATCCATGAATTATCACAAACATATCTACCTTTCATATTAATCATTATTTGAACAATGAGGTGTGCAACATGGACAATTTAGGTGTAGTGATGAAAGACATAGATCTTGTTGATGTTTGGGGAAACTGTAGGCAGACATCCTCCTGGACATAGCCATGATGCTTGGCTTGATGGGTCATGGTTGTTTGACCTATGGAGGATAATTATGGTTCTTGGTCAAGGTGTTTGGTCAAGTGGTAGAAGGCTTGGATGATTTTAATATACTCCTTGGTCATGGGAGGCCTTGGTATATTCCTTCTTGACCACAAAACTTGATGAGGTGTTATAGGACTTGGGTTTCCCATCACATGCCTACCTGGATCTAGTATTCCTTGCCATAATAGAGTGGATTTGACTTGCCGATTCTTATGAATTAGCTACCCATGTTGGAATGGTCAAGTATACTCTAGTGTGAGTGCACACACACTATATCTCTTCTCACATGGATGAACGTGCATGTGAAACAAACTCATGGAAATCCTTCTTGGGAAATGGAGACTAAGTTTCTATATATTGTTACGTACATTAAAGAATAAGTTGAGGGTATGTGCAAATAAATGAATATAAATAATATAAATAATAAGATAAAGAAATAAAATACCATGGGCCAATACCATGGGAAAATACAATGGTTTTATAAAACCATGAGAGAGGCGATAGTAAAAATAATGAATTAAACATTACAATGAAAAGTTAAAGAAATAAAATACCATGGGAAAATACAATGGTTTTATAAAACCATGAGAGAGGCGGTAGTAAAAATAATGAATTAAACATTACAATGAAAAGTTAAAGAAATAAAATACCATGGTTTTATGAAACCATGTGGGGAGATGATAATAAAATAAAATATAATAATTAATTAATTAAGCCTCTAAATAAAGAGGAAAAGGGCATGCTTTGAAAAGGCACAATGAGACCTATTTAATGGTCCATGTATTGTATTGTGTTCATCATTTTTTTAATCAATCATTTATTTTATTTTTTGTTTCATATATTGAATCTTTTAGCATTTAAATTACTTTATGAAGAATATGTTGCATAAAATTCATAAAATTCTTAAGGGAAATAATTATCAGATCTAAAAGTGGAAATATCAACATATCTATCTCTCCAGATCCACCCACCCCATACCACGATAAAAAATCTAAGTATTAGGGGATAACAATGCCACCATGTCCATTTATTATGCATGTGATCCAATTGGCGACATAGTCGTCTCGTCGGCCTCACTTGTGTGAGATTTGGCTCTCCTGCCATATCCCTCCCTGTAAACCAAAATATTGCTTGTTGAAGGAACCACCCATGTACTCCACTTGTCTCTATACTTCCCTCTTCCTTTTTGAATCAATTGTGCCTTACCATCCACCTTCACTTTGGTGTTCTAGTGGATCTAAAATATGCTCATTTTGCTACCATTCCCGAACTAGGGAGGTTATTGTTGAATATTGTAACTTTTTTACTGATGTAACCCAAGGGAGATGTTATTATTCCTTTGTCAGGTGTTACTATTGTTTGGTCATCATAGAGTCATGAGGTAAATCCTCCATTGTAAGTCGGGTCATTAGTACCCTAATGAATAATATAATTTACTATTTTGAGTCTTCCTAGGTGAAGTCAGTCCAGATCGTATAGTGGGGCCGATTTGGTAAGGGTAAAAGTCAATTGGCTCAATGTGTATAAATAGAGGAGCTGTGATTCTTATTTGAACATAGACTCAATCACTTGAGTAGCGCATAGGATAGAGAGGGAGATATAACAAAAGGAGGATAATACCTATGTTTGGGTTATATCTTATACATCTTATACAGAGGAAGTTTTGTTGGGTTTTCTTCCCCTTGAGGGTTTCCTAGGATAAATATCGTGTCTATCCTGTGATTGTGTTTCTATCAATGACTATGGATATGCTGCTACTATGATTTTTGAATTGAACACTAATGAATCTAGTCTAGAATATGAAATCTTAACATGGTATCAGAGCTAACATGAATAGGACAACTTTCACAAGGTGAAATTCTCTCTTTTCCCTCTCCAAAAGAAATTAGGGTTTCTACAAAAGTTGGAGTTTTGAATATCTTCTTGCATAGAAATTTGGCATCCCTGGAGTGCATCTATTGAGTCCAGGATTGAATTTTTTGGGTGGTTGAAGCTTCGAGAAAGCCAAACCATAGCCATAAATTCTACAGAGCTGCAACCTCGCAAGTAGGATTTGAAGGGTGAAGATTTGGGATCTCCAAAAATCAGTTGGACCAACCTTGCCTCAATCAAGCGCATCTACCGGTAAGGTTAGCCTCATATTTTGATAAATTTCATTTTTTAGTGACCTACTGGACAAGATGGCTCTAAGCACTAAGCTTGAGGACAAATTGGAAGGCATAGAAAACTTCCTAGCTTGGAAGTATATGATTGGTCTCATTCTGAAAGAGAATGGCCTTGAGAAGTACATCAAGGATGAGATTACAGAACCTAAATAATATGAAGCTAAGGAGAAGCATGAACAAGACCTAATCAAGGAAATGAGGATCATTGTCAATTGTATTAAGGATCACTTGATCCCTCAAGTGTCCTCTAAGAAGACACCTAAGAAAATGTATGATGCACTTTCCATAATGTATGAGGGAAGGAACATCAATAGAAATATGAATATGAGAGCTCAACTGAAGGGCACCAAGATGAGCAAAGGAGATTCTATTCAAGATTACTTCACAAGGGTCTCTCAATTCAGAGAACAACTAAGTGCTATTGGAGACACCCTTGATGAGGATGAACTAGTTATGACTGCTCTCAATGGTCTCACCAGACCTTGGGACTCATCATTCAAACTCTGTGTGCCAAAAAAGAAAGTATGAAGTTTGACATAGTATGGGAAGATTGCATACAAGAAGAAGCTAGAGTATCCAATAGAGAAGCTCTCCTCAGAGAAGATGATCAGGCTCTAGACACTCATACTAAAGGAAGAAAACAATAAAACTTCAAGAAGAGTAATCATAAGCCTTCAAATAATAAATTTTAGAAGAAGAAAAAGGATGATTCAAAGTATCAATGTTACAACTTTCATAAGATATGACATCTTGCTAGAGAATGTCCATCACCAAAGAAGAAGAAGAACAACAAGAGACATCATGCTCATCTAGTTGAAGATGAGGATGTAGAAGAAGAACTTCCTTGAAAGAAAACTAGAGGTGAAGATGCAAAAGAATATGTGTTATTCTCTGCACTCTCTAGCTTTGTAACCCCTGGAGAAGACACATGGCTTATTGATAGTGGTGCTTCAAAGAACATGACAAGGAAGAAGAAAAATATATCAATATTTTAAGAGAAGAACTCTCCCCAGAAGGTATCATTGGGAGATGATATCAATATCCCATCATATGTATTGGTGAATCAAGCTACAAGCTTGACTATGGAACTACCATGAAGATGAAGGAAGTACTATATGTACTAGGTTTGAAAAAGAACCTAATTTCCATCTCAGCTCTAGATAAGAAAGGATATAGAGTTTCTTTTATTGATGGGCAAGTACTTATGTGGTCCAAAATAAAGATACTTGAAGATGTTGTGGTCATTGGAGAAGAAGAAGGAGGAATGTACAAGCTCAAAGGACATTCAAAGACAATCCTTGTCCATGAGACTACCAACTCCAGTGAATTGTGGCATAGGAGACTTGCTCACATCAACTACAAAGCATTGCCCTATGTGAGAAAGGTGGTAACAGGGTTACCAGATTGAACATGAGGGAACTTGCAAAGGATGTGCAAGTGGAAAGAACATCAAGAATCCTTTTCCAAAAAGTGAAACAAAGACCAAAGGTACGTTGGAACTAATTCATTCCGATGTATGTGGTCCTATGCCCTCCATATCCTTAAGTGAATATGAGTACTATGTCACATTTATTTATGATTATTCAAGAAAGACTTGGATATAGTTCTTGAAGAATAAGAGTGAAGTGTTCATAAAATTCAATGAATTCAAAGCCTTGATAGAGAACCACTCAGAAAAGAGAATCAAGACACTAAGATCAGATAATGGAGGAGAATACACTTCAAAGGAATTTGAAACATTCTGTAAGGAGGCAGGAATCAAGAGGGAACATGCCACTCCCTATAATCCCCAACATAATGGTGTTACGGAAAGAAAGAATAGAACTATCATGGAAGTAATGAAGACCATGATTCATGACCAAGACCTCCCTATGCACCTATGGTTGAAGCAACAAGAACAACCGTATATGTGCAAAATAGATTATCTCACAGTGCTATTGGATTCAAGACTTCTGAAGGGATGTATACAAGAAATAAACTTAAAGTGAGCCATCTCAAGGTATTTGGTTTCCTAGTATATGTACATATTCTGAAAGAGAAGAGAACCAAACTGGATCCTTATGGAAAGAAGGGAATAATTGTTGGATACCGTGAAGTCTCCAAAGCCTTCAGTATATACATATCAGGATTCCATCATATCGAAATTAGTAGGGATGTAACATTTGATGAAGAGACAGCTCTTAAGAAGTCTAGAAAGTCTCAACTTGAAGAAGTACATGACGAAGATGTACCTCCCATAATGATAGAAGCTTAACCCTCTCCTGAAAGAGTAGCATCGAAAGATCATGACATGTTAGAACCTCAAGATACCCCTACTATGGATATCTCTCGAAAGATAAAATATGCTTGGGTAAGAGAAACCATACAAGAAGCAGAAAGATATGGAGCTACAGAAGGCTCCACAAGAACCAATAATAGATCAAAGCCATATTCTGGTTATGTATATTTTATGTGTGACCTTGTAGATCAAGAACCCACCAACTATGAGGAAGCTGCACAAAAGAAATAATGGGTTGAACCTATGACAGAAGAATACCAATCGATCATGTAGAATGATTTTTAGGATATTGTTCCCAAACCAGAAAACAAGAGTGTGGTATCTTCGAAATGGATCTACAAGATAAAACATGTTGTTGATGGGCCCAAGATCCATGTGAGCTTCCTCGCCCAAGAAAGTTTCCACTGCGATTTGTATGCTGAATCCATGATTGAATCCGATCAGCTGAACAAACCCAATGATCAGCAGGTTGCCTTGGATATTAATCATTCGGCCCAAACCGAATCGGCGCCTACAGACGATGGCAGAGATCGGGAAGATATAATGGTCATTGGCAGCTTTCTTATCTTTGGAAATATCAGAAACAGGCGCCTGGTCGTCAACTATGGAGGTGCAGAATCAATGGGAATTAATGGTTGTAGAAATACTGTACTCGATGGCTCTGACAAAACATGTTCTGAGCTTCCACCGCGATCGGCTTCGTCGTCAGAATCGAAGGCAGTGGCGTGCATTATATTTGTGCAGAGGCTGAAAGAAATGGTGATGGAGCACGATGTCCCACAAGACTGGAGCATCCGGGATTGGGGCTCCAAGAACCATGGTCGAGGGCTTCGGCTCTCGATCTTTGAACCTTCGAGGCTGATCTGGATATTGATTGGCTCCACCATGATGCAGAACAAGATTCATCGCGGAATCATGGCGGAGGCGGTGGGATCGATTGAACTAGTGCTCGCGGTTGCGGCGAAGAAATTCCTATCCGGGATTTGCAAGACATGGATAATGTGTGGTTTTCGGCGAAACCTGGGTGTGCCGTGGATTATTCCATTCGCCATGGTCTTGTCGACGCTACACAGATTATGCCGCGGCTTCTTTGGAAGACTTTTTGATTGGGCTTCGGCTCCAAGATCGATGGGCTTCGGCTCCAAGAACCAGGGTGGCCGGGGTCGAGTGCTCCAAGATCAAGAAGTGGTCAATTTTTTGGTTGATCAAGATCGGTGAGCTTCGGCTTCAAGAACTGGGGTCGAGGGCTTCCATTGTTGAGGTTCTTGGATCATGAATGGCTCCTTCATGATATGTTGATATTGCAGAGAAAGATCGCTAGCCTTCTCGGAATATGGCAGAGGCGGTGTCTGTGGATATACTCTTGCGTGGCAACACGTTTTGCTCCTTAGGGATCTCTGCGGCGACGACGGCATTTCAGAGGCGGTGGCCTTTGCTATTGGCAGTATGTCTAATCTCATATTTTTGTGACCTGTCATTTGATTTGGGTTGTGATATCCATATATTGGGACAGTTTTGTAATTTTTTGGGTTATGTTAATATGAGACAGCAAATATGTGACAATGTAGGGATCCTAGTGATCCTCTTACATGTGCAGATGTAATTTTGTTCTACTTTGAAATAAAATTATGAATTTTTTCCGAGGAAAAAAAAAACATGTTGTTGATGGAAGTATTGAATAGTACAAAGCGAGATTTGTGGCTAGAGGATTCTCTCAGAAAGAGGGGATCGATTATGAAGAAACATTTGCTCCAGTAGAAAGGTACACTTCCATCATATCCATCATGGAACTTGCTTCCATGATGAAATGGGACTTACACCAGATGGATGTAAAGACAACCTTCCTTAATGGTGTGATTGAGGAAGAGGTTTACATCGAACAACCCCAAGGATTTGAAGTCGAAGCCAGATTGACCCATTCATGCAAGTTGAAAAAGGATATGTATGGACTGAAGCAAGCTCTTAGAGCTTGGTATGGTAGAATAAACAAATTCTTGACAAGTTTGGGCTTCACCAAGAGTAAATAAGACCCTAACCTTTATACAAAGATTATGGGTGATGGACCTGTCATACTATTACTATATGTGGATGATCCATTCTGACTAGAAATGAGAAACAAATCACAGGTTGCAAGAAGAAGCTAGCTGAAGAATTCGAGATGAAATATCTTGGATTGATGCATTATTTCCTAGGGCTGGAAGTGTGGCAAAGACTAGAAGGAATCTTTTTGAAACAGGGAAAGTATGCAGTAGAAATATTGAAAAGATTTGATATGTTGGATTGTAAATCCATGGCCACACCCATGGAAACCAACCTAAAGCTATTGTCTGGTGAGACATTAGAGTTAGTGGACATGACTCACTACAGACAGATTATTGGGTCATTAATGTATCTGATGAACACAAGGCCATATATATGCTTTGTTGTGAACACCTTGAGTCAATACCTAGTTAAACCTAGATGGGTTCACCTGATAGTTGCAAAGCATGTGATGAGGTTGTGGAGAACCTCCTGCAATAAACAATGAGAATGCACGATATAATAGAAATTATGGATCACAGAAGAGATTTTATTAATCGCAGGCCACTTCGAGGGGGAAACCTACTTTGAGCAAGCTCAATACAAAATAACACTTCGATGATTTCATTGGCCTCAACACTTAGTTATATACTAAGTATAATCTAAACAACTAATACTCCCCATGAATGTGGGATAATACAACATACTAACTGGATGACTTAACATCAACTATTAATCCCCATGAATGTGGGATAATACAACATACTAACGAGATGACTTACAAAGCATATGCATCCAATAAAATATACTAACAAAATAAAGAGGAGGGTTGACACGAGTTCTTAACATCCCCTCCCTCTTAGAAAAGCTTTGTCCTCAAAGCTTAATATGTGGAAACTGTTGCTGAATCTAAAGGAGTGGTTCCCATGTAGCATCCTCTGGTTGCATGTTGTGCCACTGAATACGGTACCATAGAAGGGTTACTGGCCAACTGTTGGATGATTTCAGATAATGAGGAGTCATTGACATATCTTTGTTGAACAGAGTGTAACCAAGTTAGAATAGGCATAGAAATAACTGAAAGAGAAACATGGGCATCAAATGTGCGGAAAAGAGCATCCACCACAAGATTGTCCTTAGCCTTCTTGTAAGTGATCTCATAGTCATAATCCCTGAGTTTGCTAACCCATTTCTATTGTGTTGGGTATGATACCCGTTGTTCCAGGAAATATTTCAAACTCTGGTGATCAATCTTGATGCCGAAAGGATTCTCTAAGAGGGATGGCCACCACTTCTATACTATGTGCAAAATAGTCATCATTTCCTTCTCATATGTAGAGGTGGATAAATTCTTTCCAGAAAGGGATTTGTCGATGAATGCAATGGGATGTTCATCTGAAAGAGGACAACCCCAAGTCCATTGTCGTAAGCATCACTCTCAAGAGTGAAGAGCTTGGAAAAATTAGGCATCTGAAGGGTGCATCGAAATGAAAGATCCAAGGGAGTAGTTGAGACTGCTGAAGGTTGCATCTAAATGAAATGGAGTTGAGCAATGACACCATGTGAATTCATATTAAGGAGCTTTTCCATGTGATGGGAACTGATGATGCTGAGAGAACCTGGTTGTGAGCCATTGAATGTGTGTTTGTTCCCATTGACTGAAAATTGCATCCACAATTCAGCAAAATCCCATAAGATGGGCCCAAGGGTACGTAACCATTGAGTTCCGAAAATCACATCACATCCTCCTAGAGGCATGGAAAACATGTTAGAGTGCAAGTTATAATCTCCAATAGAGATACACACAGTGCGACACTTTCCTTTTCAAGGTAAGGTGCTCCCATTGGCTACCAAAATCAATAAGTATTGTAAGAGGAATCTTCTTGAAGAAACCCTTGACCTGCATGCTTTGTGTGGCGGTGAATCCGACTAATGCATGGAGAGATATCTTTGGGTGTTCGTCATGAGAATGAGGGTCAACAAGCAGCTGCTGAATGTCGACCTAATCGTCTACAGGATCCTCAGCAACTTCACAAATTTCAAGTGCAGGCGGAGAAACCACATCCAAGAGATAGAGATTTTGTTCAGTATATTGATGTCCCCAGGTGAATTTCCCATCACAATTATAACAAAGTCCTTTTTCCCTATGTGCCTGCATCTCGGCTTCAGACAAATGCTTGATAGGAGTGGGTCTAGGAGTTGGAGGGATTGGATGCTGTTGGGAAACCATATTTTTTAATGGGACAAAAGTGGATTTGGGGCATTGCTGAGCCCTGATCTTGTCCTCCGCCAACTTATGGCAACCCTAGGATTTCCATCATTGTGTTGGGACAAAACATGTTAACCTCAGATCGGATTGTATCCTTAAGACCACTGATAAAACAAATATTGTAGAATGCATCAAAAAATCCTTCTGTGTGCTTGACTAATTTCTCAAATTCTGTCTGATACTCTCTCACAGTGCCAGTCTGGCAAAGTTTGGTGAGTGCTCCTGTGAATTCATCAAAATCACTAGGGCCAAATTGGTGCAAAAGGAGTTGGCAAAAATCTGTCCATCAGGGCTCTTCATGACCCTTGATGTACCAACATAACCATTTAAAGGCTTCACATTCCAAATGAAATGATGCAAGTGGGACTTTGGTGACATCAAAAGTGTTATGCATATTAAAGTATTGTTCTTCCTTGTGTATCCATCCAGTTGGATAATCACCATTGAAGCGAGGGAATTCAATATTCGTCCAATGAAAGTTGTTGGAAGTAGAGAACTCAGTGTCTGCAAAAGACTCAGGCTGTTGTCGGTTGCTCATGGCTGAATGTTGAAGATGGAGGCCGAGAAATATTTGATCCAGATCTTCGAGTTTGGTCTTGAGGGTGATAAGTTCTTCTTCCATTTTTTTATTTTCTCCTGCGAGGGTGACAACCATAAGCAAGTTTTTTTTTTTCCGGAGATGATGTGGTGGCTTTGGAAAAATGTGCTTGACCAACTAGAAATAGATATGGACCCTAGGTATGTTCGGCTTCCTAAAGGTTCACGAGAGTCACTCGGCCACTAAGGCTATCTGACGGCTTGCGTATTGGGGCAGTACCCCTCACTCCTCGGCGTAGGTAAAACTGCTAACCGCTTGGCCACAAATGACAGCTCTTTGGTTTTCCTCACGAGTGGGAATATAGTCAATCTGGTGGGGTTTGTTTCCCTTTTCACTTGGAAGGTCCTCTCAATGGCCAGCTACTTCGGGGTTCCTGTGGTACTCCTTACAATGAGTTTTAGGGCTTTGCCCAAGTACTTCCCACAGTTAAGCGGATAGGTTTTATGTCCTGATCCGAATGAATAATACCGCTGCAAGAAGAATAACTACTGCAATAATCATAGTGCTAGAAAAAATGTGGCAGAAATTCCACCCAATGCCCAAAAAACCCGTAATTAGAGCTAGGGTTTTGAGATGAAAACTTTTAAAATGAGCATAAACTGATCTATATTGCTCAGAATCGCTATTATAACCTATTTCTGGAACTATAACAACCACTACGCTTCTACCCTTGAAATTGGAATAGAAATCTAGGCACCTGGTCCAAAGATTTTCGCTCTGCAATTTCCGCGGCTGTCATCGAAATTATGAAAAATTGTTGATTTTAAATCCGCGATATCTCCACTTTTAGAACTCCAAATCAGATGATTTTTTTTTTTAAACTGTGTATTTTTGAAAGAGGAATTCAAATTTGCAACTTGTTTCTCTTGAATCTGCATAGAAAGTTTCAAAAAAGGATGTGAAATTCACTGCCCAATTTTGCCCATTTTTTTCCCAAAAAAAAAATTCCCACTTGTGCCAAGGAAAGTGCTCTGATACCAGATGTGGAGAACCTCCTGCAATAAACAATGAGAATGCACGATATAATAGAAATTATGGATCACATAAGATATTTTATTAATCGCAGGCCACTTCGAGGGGGCAACCTCCTTTGAGCAAGCTCAATACAAAATAACTCTTCGATGATTTCATTGGCCTCAACACTTAGTTATATACTAAGTCTAATCTAAACAACTATTACTCCCAATGAATGTGGGATAATACAACATAGTAACTGGATGACTTAACATCAACTATTAATCCCCATGAATGTGGGATAATACAACATACTAATGGGACGACTTACAAAGCATATGTGTCCAATAAAATATACTAACAAAATAAAGAGGAGGGTTGACACGGGTTATTAACAGAGGTACCTAAAAGGTATGATAGATTTAGGACTTTACTATGGGAGAGATCATGACTACAAATTGTATAGATATACGGATTCAGATTGGCCAGGAAGTGCCGCAGATAGGAAGAGCACCTTAGGTGTATTTTATTGTCTGGGATCCGCCATGATCTCATGGTTTAGTAAGAAACAATCTAGTGTTGCTCTCAGTACAACTGAAGTAGAGTACATTACAGCTTGCTCCGCTTGTTGTGAAGCAATATGGATTCGAAAGCTGATGCCAAGATTATTTGACATGGAGTTGGACACCACATTAATTCTCTGTGACAACCAGAGTTGTATAAAGATGACAGAGAATCTGGTGTTCCATGACAAATTGAAGCACATAGAAATTCAATATTTTTATATAAGGGATATGGTACAAAAGGGAGCTATCAAGCTCTAGTATGTGAGTATCGATGAGTGAAGTTTGAATATTTCCATGACAAGCTTGGTGTAGTTTGAAAATACCTTCCTCGCAAGGAGGAACCGTGATGGAACTACAGATGATGAAATGGACCTTCTTTGAAAATGAAGATCAGGTCGAAGACATTAAATCCCCTCAGAAAAAGGGGGAGTAGGTTGATAATATAAAACTTCCTAGGAAAGGGGGAGTACTAATGAGACTGGCATCGATGATGGATGACAGTAATGAAGAAGGTCCAACATTTACTTATGGATGATAGCATCCTCTCTTGAGGATGGCAGGTTTAAAACTCTATCCATGAGAGTGGTCCTTACTAAGGATGGCCCTGTAGATGTTACTCTCGCATGGAGAGTACCCACATTCATTTATGGATACCATAGAATAACACTAGCTCATAAGTGGTCCTAACCTCATTGGTAAGGATGTTCTACGGTCGGACTGACTATTTCTATGCAGTCGAGTTCTTCCTTGCAGACTATACTCTTGTATGGAGAGTATGCCTACATTCATATGTATAGCCATAGAATAACACTCACTTAGGAGTGGTCCTAACCTCAGTGGTATGAATGCTCTATGATGAGTCCTCACGGATTTCGTAGTATAACACTCACTTGGGAGTGGTCCTAACCTCAGTGGTATGGATATTCTACGATTGGCCAACATTTTGTATGCAGTCGAGATCTGCTTTGCAGACAATACTCTTGCTTGGAAGAGTATGCCTACACGTAAGTGTAGATACCGTAGTATAACACTCTCTTGGGACTGGTCCTAACTTTAGTGGTATGGATGGTATACGATGAGTCCTCACGGACGATAGGGCCTGCAGTGGGTGCGGTCAAGATCTACATTTAGTTGTATATGATTCAACTAATTGATTTTATGGACCAAGATGATGGAGGATTTAATCGTCCTTAGACTCATGTCATAAAGTGATAGGTATTGATCATCCCGCAAAGAGATCATGTGTATTGTAGGTAGCGTGGTGGCAAAGGATCAAGTAGATCGAAGTACAACAGTGAAGGGTCAAGTAGATCGAAGTGCGACCGCGAAGGATTAAGAAGGATCAAAGTGCTACTGCAAAGGATCGATAGGATCGAAGTGTTGCTACAAAAGGATTGAAAGGATTGAAGTGCTGCTACAAGGGATTGAGAAGATTGATTGGCTGCTACAGAAGATCAAAGTGTTGCTGTAAAGGATTGAGAAGATCGAAGTGCTGCTGCAAAGGATCAAGAAGATCAAAGTGTCGTTGAAAAGGATCAAGAAGATCGAAGTGTTGTTGCAAATGATCAAAGTACTACAAAGGATCAAAAGATCGAAGTGCTGCTACAAAGGATCGAAAGGTTGAAGCGTTGCTGCAAAAGGATCAAGTGATCATGTGATGCAGAAGATGAAGAGTAATTGTTCCAATTATTGACTATGAAAACTTCCTATGATGTATAGATGTATTACCTCGATGGACTGTTAAATATAATGTCTCTCTATTCTCCTATAGTATATGATGATGTTGTCAATAGAATAACCTTCTCGTTAAGGGGGAGTGTTGAATATTGTAACTTCAAAGGATATTCTAAATGTATTTGACTGATGTAACCCAAGGGAGATGTTATTATTCTTCCAGCGGGGTGTTACTATTGTATTTGGTCATCATAGAGTCATGAGGTAATGCCTCCATTGTAAGTCGGGTCATTAGTACCCTAATGAATAATATAATATACTGATTTGAGTCTTCCTAGGTGAAGTCGGCCCAGACAGTTTAGCGGGGTCGACTTGGTTAGGGTAAAAATCAGTTGGCTCAATGTGTATAGATAGAGGAGTTGTGATTCTTATTTGAACACAGGCTCAGTCACTTGAGTAGCACATAAGAGAGAGAGAGAGAGAGAGAGAGAGAGAGAGAGAGATAACATAAGGAAGATAATACATGTTTTTAGGTTATATCTTATACATCTTATATAGAGGAATTTTTGCTGGGTTTTCTTCCCCTTGAGGGCTTCCCAGGACAAATACTTTGTCTATCTTGTGATTGTGTTTCTATCAGTGATCTCGGATATGCTCCTGCTATGATTTTTGAATTGAACACTAATGAATCTAGTCTAGAATATGAAATATTCACAGTTATAAGGGAATTTAAACAAAACCTCAACTTATTCAATCATGATATTTGAAATACTTAAGAATGCCTAGTCGATATGGCCCTTCAGTTGGCTCAACGAAAACTGTAGTTGGAATCTAGCCTCATTTAAATGGACAAAAGTGGGTAGATTGCAAAGTAGGTTAGGATTTAGGTGAATATATGTAATGTAGAATAGAGGAACCAAAATGAGACTATTCTAATTAGTCTAAAGGTGAAAAAGAAGGAGATGGATGTATCAATGAATGCCATACCATAATTATTGGTGAAAATTACCCACGTCATGGGAATTACAGATTGCAAATAAACCTCATATTGACAACCATGAGCTAGGGATGCGTAATAGAAAATGCAAGAACTTGGTACCAAAACTCGAGTCAAATTAGCAGTTAACACATCTATGAGATTTTAACTGATTATAGTTTATCTATGTATTGTTGTTTTCTTTGTCTTCACTAGGGTAGTTTGTTAGAAAGTAAATTCCTATTAGATGTAGGACAAAATATATTATTATTTTTTCTAAATTTTTCATAGAATAAGACATCATTTGCATTGCAATGGATAGTTTTGAAATACATATAACCATTATTATGAAACAAAGGAGGAACATTGGATATTGTCATACTCAAGTTATCGTAGTTCCATCAACAACTCTTAATCTAATATAAGTCAAAGTCATGCATTAAGGATACAATTACCCTTAAAATGATTTTCATTTAAATGAGATTTGTTCATTGATATTACTCGTCTATTAAAATTGCATGTGCACTTATCTTTAAAGTATGACTTCCATTGATGTGTACTTTCTGTGCCTATTATTTACTCTCTCAATCACCAGACAAACATTTACCAGCAATTGATAAAACCATCAAGCTTTCCATTGTTTTAAACATATAATTTGCATGCTCAAAAATTTTGTGGGTGATTTATCCTTACTTTGGACAGGGCTTCCGCTATTTGTGTAAATTTGCACTTCGTAGAAATTCTGACCAGCAATAGATTAATTTCACTCACAACAAATTACAATTGATCATGCAAAATTGTCAACAATGGAGACTGAATATGGAGCTGTAAC
>LPNX011236000.1:149123-159796 GCA_001517045.1 Pseudotsuga menziesii
CTAAGGCTTTCCCAAGCACTACATGAGTCAAAGATGGCAAGTTTGACCTTTATGGATAGGCAATTAACAACTTGCACATGGTGGGACTCATGAACTAGGCAAATAAGACAAAAATAAATGAATTAATGTCTAAGTGGGCAATACTATGGGTTTGATTATTCTAACACACTTCTTCTTCCCGCCAATCTTAGTATTTACTGCATATAAACAATTTCTTGAGTTGTGATCTATTGAATAGTTTTATTGTTTGTGTGTATGAAGGCATCACATGTTTGTTGCATCTATTGAGATAATGTTTTTTCGAGTTGAACCATATTGATATTTGTTATTCTCGGTGTTCTCCTTCATGCACTACACACTTAGGTCCTGATTTCACTAGTGCAAAATTGTCTAAGCTAATTAAACGCCAATGTTTTTAACAAGATGCAAATATCAAATAAAGAGGCAAACCCCTTAAACTAATCAAAATTTGTAGCAATAATATTCCTTCCTTTAGTCTCTAACTTGCAACCCACAATGCTCACAACATTTGCACAAAATTATGATTGAGTGAGGCATATTAATATGAAAAGTTTTAAGCACCGTATAGACTTTTGGAATAAATTGTAAGTTTATGAAGATTCATGCATAAAATATGTTATATATCAAGGTTTAAAACTCTCTAAATAGATTAGAAATACAATATGGTTTGCATGTTGTGATAGATGTCACTTATATAATGTATTATTATATCCAAACTAATCTAAATAATTTATTGTGATTTTGTTAGGTTAATATTTCCCTTTACCCTTATTTATCCTTGTGCATAACCCACACAAATAATGTAAGTTTATTTAATCAAGACAACTCAAAACAAACCATGCATAACATATACACACTATTCCTTCTATTCCAAACTTATAAGTAACAATAGATGGAGACTTTTTTTACCAAATGTCTAAATGTAAGTAATGTTGAGCTTATTTGATCCCACCCATCCATGAAAAAACCTTGTTTATTTACTTCTTCTATTTACTATAACCTCCTCTTTTAATCATAATTTTATAATGAATTTAAAAAACTTTAATTATATTAAATTTCTGTAAATAATAAAAAATCATATTCTATTATTTACTAAAATTCTTTACATAACCCCAAAAAAATCATATAATTCATTTCAATCACAAAACTTAATCCTATTAATTTTTTTGTTTGTTTTGTGTCTAACTTGAATTTTCATAGTATCTTTTACTTTTTACTTTTAAATTATTCTCTCGCTGTAAAACACTTTGAATCAATAAAGATTTGTATTATGTCTTTTACTTTGTGTTTAAATCCTTATTATATTTATTTTGAAAAACATAAATCACTTTACTACTATCTCTCAATTTGTATATCTCTAATGTAACGAAACCTAATTAATACAAATCTCAAGTCATGGTTATGTTTCTCCGTTCTTAACCTAAATCTTTTTTAAACAAATATTGCGATGTGAAGGAGATAGTTCAATTTGTGTAGACGGCCACTCCATTATTTCAAAAAGGCTAGAATATTCTAGAAGGCCACCCCACTCCACTCATCATTTCAAATCTTCACTTGTTATAAAGAAAAAGCAGTCGCTCCATCCTGCCAACGGTAAGATTCTCCATCGATATCAAAGCTAGAGGGCTCGATCGATGGTTCTATTGTTCAGATCGGCCCTGTAATTTCTTAGAAAGGAAAAGCACCTGCTCCTTGCCATCGATAATTTATTCAACCAGCAAGAAGCTGCTGGGTTTGATCGATGATCCCATCCTCCTAATTATTTTCCTGAATTTCATTGGCCTGCCTCCCTGTATGGCATTGATTTTATTTTATTTGTTTGATTTAAACTCTTCCTGTTATTTCAGTTCTTTATTCGTCCATTTTCTTGTTGCCTTGTCCTTCGTCGTTGTGTTTTTTCGGTGCACCGAATTCGTTTTTGTGTTTTAGTTTGATGCGTTTTCAAAATCCTCCTGTGATCAAATCCACAACGGGACGCCCATTGCACAGTCGCTTGTGATACTCGAGGAAACCAGGCCATCTCTTCTGCTTATGACAAGGACGTCAACAAATTAAAGGTTCCACTCTCCCTCCTCCCCTTGTTCCATTTGCGCTAATTTGCTCGTCGTACCCTTGTTTTTTGTTAACTGTTATTTGTACATGGACAGTTCTTAGTTACGGGGTTCATTTCGCTGCAGCTTGCACTCTCCCTCCTCCCCTTGTTCCATTTCGCTGCAGCTTGCTCTAATTTGCTCGTCATACCTTTGTTTTTTTTGTTAACTGTTAATTGTACATGGACAGTTCTTAGTTACGGGGTTCAACCTCGACCATGCGTCGGCGCGGAAGCAAATGGCAGAGAAGATCATGAGCTGGTCGATGTGGTGTTGGCGCCTGGAGCAGTGCTGTCGCATATACAAATGGCTGCTGGCTACGATGCGAGAGCGACCTAGGCATTGTGTACGTTCCTCTTGCTTGATGCAATTTTCTAAAGAAATAAGAATATTCACAATACATTTCAAAAAACAACTCTCTCGTAATTCTTCTGGAAAAGTTATATTCTGGTAGAAGAACGTTAAAAGAAAATTATATTGTATACTATGTCACAAGCTAGAAAATAACCATAGCTGCTTAAATTTTTTTTTTATAAAAAGCATGAAGTTAATAAGCATAATTATGAAATAGGAAATAACCCTAGCCTTTAGAACTTTTTTTTTAATGAAAAGCATGAAGTTAATAAGCATAATTATGAACTAGAAAATAACCTTAGCTGCTTTATAAATTTCTTTTATGAAAAAGATGAAGTTAATAAGTATAATTATAAACTAGAAAATAACTTTGGCTGCTTTATAAATTTCTTTTATGAGAAAACATAAAGTTAATAAGCATAATTATGAACTAGAAAATAATCCTGGCTACTTAAAAAATTTCTTTTATGAAAATCATGGAGTTGATAAACATAATTATGGTTTCTAGTATATGTTTTTTTGAGTAAGTACTTAAGTGAATATGAAGCATTACTGCTCTGGTACCATTACATATATATATTGAAGTGTTATTTAATGTTTATTGATTATCTTCGTAAATAGTCATGTATATATATAGAGAGAGAGAGTTATTTAATGTTTATTGATCATATTAGTAAATTGTTGATTATTTTTAGCACCTTTTGATTTTGAAGTGAAGAGTGTGTATATTTTATTAATTGAGCTCATCTTTGACGTTATTGATCATTTTATTATTATTATGAATTGTTTTATTTAAAAATATTTTTATTTTTATTTTTTTGATTAAGGGAATGCTTGAGTGGTATTAGCTATCTGATCCATTATAACAAGTGACTTCATATCAAGTGATCCCAATGAGCCACACTAGTGGGGCATATTTAAAAATATTTATTATATGATTATATTTTAAATAATTAATCTAGAATGTATAATAAAAACCAAACCATTCATAATTCATGATGTGTTAAAACTATTAAATTAATATGAAAATGATCAATAAAAATAGATAAAAAAATGTGTAAAAATCTAATTAAAAAAGGACCAAATTAAATGTGTAATGGATTTATTGTAAAGATAAAAATAACATTAATAATAAGGTAAAAAATAATGTATAATATACATTGTGGAATGCATAATACACACTGTGAGGATGTCATAATATAGTGTTGAGAGAATATTATTTTATATATGTAGATGAGAAGGTCACATTGTTTAAGAGAGAGAATATTGTTATGTATCTAAAATGATTACAAAATCAATGAGTTATATAATGTTTAAAATAATTAAAGACAAACAATAAAAAAGCAAAAAACAAAAACATATATGTTTAAATAGACAATTTAAAAATAAAATAAAATTATTGTGCTAGGTGTTTTTAATAGCCTACTTTGAGAGGATTTGTATGTAATACATATAACACATGTTTGAATATAATTGATATAGGTTTTATTATTTGTTGTGTGTAGGCATTGCACCATGAGTAATTAGATGTATCTAGAGCAATGTGTTGAATAAATGTAACATAAATAAATTATAAAGAGAAAAAAGTGACTTTCAAAATAAAAAATGAAAATAAGAATCTTTGGAATTGTCAATTAAGTGCCGGGTTTCAAATCTTGATTCCAATTTTTTAATTTTTGAAAACAAAAGTAAGTATAGTCAATATTGAAAGAACACTATCTTTTAGGTAATATCAAAGGACCAATACCCTAATAAAAAAAATAATCCAATCCACTAATAAATAAATGATTTAAGTGTTATCTAAAAGCAAACTACAATAAATACAAGTAGATGTTTCGGAGAACAATATCCCAAAATGATGATGAAATATGGCCATCGAGTAGAAGACAACATGTATCTTAGGTTAAACATTGGAAACTATAGTTAAAAACAAAATGGTTTTATATCATTGTTGGATGAAGACTTAATAATTGTATTCATATATGTGAACTCATTAATATCAAAATATAGTTTGGGTGGTTATGAAAAATGATTGTTATTTTTTTTAGTAAATTTTAATTCTTCTAAATAACATGTTAAACTCTTTTGTAATAAATGAGTGAATTATATAATCTGACCATATATTCTAATAAATGAGTAAATTATATAATTATTGTTGGCTGAAGACTTACTAATTGTATTCATTTATGTGAACTCATCAATATCAAAACATATTTTGGATGGTGAAGAGAAATGATTGTTATTTTCTTTACCAAATTTTAATTTTTGTAAAAAACATATTAAACCTTTTTATAGTAAATAAATGAAAAATAAATGAATTATATAATCTGATCATATATTTTAATAAATGAATAAATTATATAATCATTAATATAAATGAATAAATTATACAAGCTCATATAATGTTCATTTAAAATCATTAATTAAAAATAAAAATAATATTGTAATACTTCCATAATCAATTAATTCACTAAAATTTTACTTTCCCGTAGCAACCGATGACACTCGAAGAGCACGTCGACCAAATGTATTGAGCCAAAGTATGGAATATGACAATTAATTCATGCTGCTGCTGATAGACATAGGCAGTCGACATTCAAGACCACATGACGAGTTTTCAGCGGACAAGGTGATGTTCGATTCGAGTTTTCGGCTTTAAGCATTGATGCTCTCGACTATCCCTCTTCGCTCTTTCAGCGGACAAGGTGAGGTAAATTCGCCGAACCTACAAGTAGCTTTCCTTAAAAATTTAAACGGATGATTACTTTTACAAACACGAATCTCCAGTTTTATTTTTTATTTTTTAAAAGTGCCATATTTACTGTGGTACGTGGTATTCTTCTTGTGACAATTAATGCATCTATTTCGATTCCGCTTCTGTTATTCTCCTCTCTCTATTTCTTGAATTGGTTGATCATAGGTTTTTGTTTGTATCCAGTCTCACTTACAGGGGATGACGGAACGGTTTCGGGGTGCCTAAAAGAATGCCCAAACTTTTCGTGGACGATCAGCAAAATCAATTAAATTTTTTATTTGTTAAATAACAGTAAAAGATTAAAACCAGAGATTTAGTAGGATGGTGATACAACTGAATAGATGTAGCAATTATTAAATAATAGGTTTGGGACGGCATTGATGTAGCAAATATTAAATAATAGAGTACAAAGAACCTTCCAATTACAAATATGCTAGTGATACGATTATCATATTTGTCATGGGTTCAATGTCAAGCACTGAGTAAATATTTTTCTTCGAGAACCTATGGCCAGTTTGGATAGGGGCATCTAAACATCTTTGAAACCATCCAGGAAGTTTTCATAGGCCTTTCCTTTAAGGTGGTAGGAAATGTCTATTGGACATCCTTGGGGACATCCTCTTATAAATGAGGGATTTCCTCTGCAATCCCAAAGCCCCAGGGATAGAGAAATGCAGGACGTCCCAGGGCTTGGGAATGGGTTTCCATGCAACATTGTTTCCAGAAAATGTCTATTGGGCATCCTCTTCCAAACGGGGATTTCCCATGCGATATTAAATCCCCATGGAGAAATGCAAGGCATCCCAGGGTTTGTGAATGGGTTTCTATGCAACATCTTTAAAACCATCCAGGGGCTTTTCCTAGGCATTTCCTTTAAGGCGCTAGGAAATGTCTGTTGGACATCCTTGGGACATCTTCTTCCAAACGGGGATTTCCTCCCAAATCCCCAGAATCCCCAGGGATTGAGAAATGCATAACATCCCAGGGTTTGGTTTGGGAATGGGTTTCCATGCAACATTGTTTCCAGGAAATGTTTATTGGACATCTTTGGGGCCAGGGTTTCCATGCAACATTGTTTCGAAGAAATGTTTATTGGACATCTTTGGGCGTGGGGACATCTTACAAATGGGGATTTCCCAGGGATGGATAAATGCAGAACGTACCAGGGTTTTGGAAATAGTTTTCCATGCAACATTGTTTCACTCTCTTACGAAGCATATTTAAAAGAGTAGTTACAAATGGAAATGAAAATTATTGTTGTTGTGATTATCACCCATTGCAAAAACATATGACCGAGTATTTTAGGAGGCATTGCATTACAATATTTGTTGGCATGAATGTGATGGGTGAGTAGATATTTTTCTTAAGAGAATCAGCACCACGTCGGTGTAGGTTTGGAAAGGAGTTATTTAAAGGAGTTTAAATACCCCAAACCCCCGTGAATGGAGAAATGTAGGGGATGCCCCAGGGTTGGGGATGGGCTTCCATGCAGCATTGGTTCATACTCGTTTATGAAGCATATTTAAAAGAGTAGATACAAGGTACAAATAACCTACAAAACATCGGAGTGAAAACTACTGTTGTTGTGATTACCAATCATTACAAAAACCTATAAACAGAGTATTCTAGTGGGCATTACGTTATAATATTTTTCATGGCATGAACGTAAAATCAGTGATAGATGTTTTTCTTATTGAATCAGCACCACATGGGTGCAGCCTGCAGGTTCGGAAACAAGTTATCTAAACGACCCCAAACCCTGCAATCCTTTTACCCCATGGATGGAGAAACGTAGGGGATGCCCTAGGGTTGGGGATGGGCTTCCATGTAACATTGGTTCATACTCATTTAAAAGGAAGTAGATACAAGGTACAAGAACCTACAAAACACGCGATAGAAAACTATTATTGTTGTGATTACCTCAATCACTTTCAAAAACATAGGACAGAGTATCCATGTAACATTGGTTCATACTCATTTAAAAGGAAGTAGATAAAAGGTACAAGAACCTACAAAACACGCGAGTGAAAACTATTATTGTTGCGATTACCCCAATCACTTTCAAAAACATAGGACACAGTATTCCAGCAGGCATTGTATAATAATATTTTTCATGGCGTGAATGTAAAATCAGTAAGTTTTCTTAGATAATCGGTATCACATGTGTGCAGGTTTGGAAAGGAGTCATCCAGTTGTCCCCAAAACCATTGAGAGATGTGTCCAAACCCTCCCTTCTTTTGGCACGAAGCGTCTAGGGAAGGTGGGGAAGTCATCCACATCCTCTCCAATGTCCCCTTTCAAATGGGGACTCCCCTCTACAGTTCCCATGTATCTGAGGATGGGGAAATACAAGGGACGCATCACTAGTGGTGGCGATGTGTTTCCATGTAACATTGGTTCACTCTTTTATGAAGCTTATTTAGTTACTAATTCTCAATGATATTTAGTCCAAGTTTCAACTGAGGGTTTTATACTATGTTGCACAAGTTTTTGGAATGGAGGTACATTGGGTACGCGGACAATACGGACGGTTAGAAGCTTCGCCCAAATTTGCTGGAAACTTAGGGTTGACAGCATAAATAATATATAATCATTTTTTAAAATATGTATTAAAAAAAATAAATTAAAAAACATAATTGATTAATTTCATAGCTTAAACTATTTTATCCTTTTAATCCTCTAGTAGTGTCATGAAATTCATTCTTTTTAAATTTGCTCACTCCTCTAGGTCCACATTATACAAATCTTATTGTACGAGTTTGTAAAGGTAGGTTGCATATATGTGTACGAAGCACCAATAGCTTCATAAATCATAAGATTCAATTCTTTGTTCCAACTCCATCTATATTATTGCTCCTAAGAGTGCTTAGTCTTTGGGTGCCTTTACATTTTTTTATGGTAAGTTGGTAACTACTACCGACTTCTAATGTGAATGAACTTGATTGTTTTAAGTTCAACTAACAAACTTTCAAAATTTTTGGTATCTTGAGTTTGATATGGTTTATGATCCTAAATTGTTATATTAGTCAGTATGAATAACGTACGCTAGCTATAATCATTTGAGATATGAATTAAAGTTGTTCAATATCTTAGTATTGTAAAGGACCCATTTGTATTCACTTAAGTACACTTGCAGCATATATTTTTAGTGTGAATGGATCTAAACATTTAAGAGGTGTGGGCCCTCTTTATTTATATAACCTTGAAAATAAAAAATGACATTATTGATTAGACTCAATTGAAATTTTTATTATTGGTGGTTTCTTGACACAATAAACTTCAATCATTCAATTGATTTTCAACACTTTTCTTATGATTTTGGCCTCCACATGATCGGGAGCTTGTAGAAGCTCCTTGTCTGTTTTGGGAGACGGGGAGCTTCTATAAGCTCCCAATAAAAAGGGAGCGGCAAAAGCAAGTTCCCAAAAAGCTCCCGAAAAGCTCCCAAGTTCCCAAAGAAGCTCCCATAAAAAAGGGGACGTTTTGTACCAGCTCCCAAGCTCCCAAAAGCAGGGAAATGCCAGGTACAGGTTGCCAAAATCCCGGGAACGGTATCCGTGCAACTAAGGTTTTATAGAAGTATTAAATGTGCATGTATGTCATTTATATCATTGTCTTGCTTTCTGCCCTTTTTTTTTTAAATAACTTCAGATTTCTATATGTTTACAACAAATAATTATGTTAATGATATTTGGGAAAAAAAAGGTAGAAAATAACAAATTAGAAAAAAAATTGTAGAGTAAGGATTTTTCCCACAGAATTATAAAAAACAAAGTACATGTTTTTGTGTTACAGAACTCTTTGCTGAGTACAAAGAATGAAATACCATTTCAATATTTCCCTTCAAATGGTAATCCTTGATCCATAGGAAACATCCTTGCATAACTATACAAGATTGCCCACTATAGAACATTTCACATACTGCAATTTGTTGTCACACGACAAGACAACAGTTGTAATTGGGGTTGATAAATTGAATTGAGCTGTAGTTGATTGTAATTTATTTTTGGGATAAGTCATAAAATAAATTAAACGACTTTCAGATTAAATTTAAATTGGTTTAATGATTTCTTGTATCCTAAGAATGCATAGAATGTCAACCATCATATTTATGAGTATATAAAAAATGATTAAATCCCCTTTTTCCCGTTTCAATGATAACCATTTTTTTGACATGTTTGGTGTCATGTCAAGTTCATCTGCTTTCTATCATCTTTAGGAAATCCTGATATCATAATACATATATTTGTTTGCTATTTTCTTGTTTGGCCTTCTTGTCACTCTGGTCGACATTAGTTTGTGATTCTATGGTGATGAGAAATGTGTGAGAAATCAGAATAAAGGTTAAAACCTGATCAGGTAGAGCATGACACTGACAGAAGTTTAGAACTTGATTATTACCGAAAGTTTTGTATTTCTATATTTGTGAGATTGGAAAGGAAGTGAGACAATTCAATTTTGAAAACCTTCATAATGTGTGTTCTTTCTTTCATCTATTGCTGCTTTTGAATTTTAACAGTGTATCAGTGACCCAGCTAGGACTCCCAATGGCAATAACACTTTATTGCTATTTGCATTCTTTTTCCCTTTGAAACACTTTGAAAAGTATACCTTTGCATTTTCCTTCTCGTGTAGGTTGTAATGGGTTAATGAATAATCCTTGATTGCTAGTCTTTCTAGAACATTCTTAACTAAAGGAAGCATGCATTTTGCATTTTCCACTTGTCTTTGCTTATCAAACAGCACTCTTGCACATTGGCTAACTCTGCACCACTAAATATCATTTGAGTCAAGGGTGTTTAACATCCCAGGCTTAGATATGCAACAAGATGTTGGACCATTTGCATATAATTTGTTCGATTGCAGATTGGATGTTGCACTGCTTGCATTCAATTCCAAAAGCCTTCAGCCTAAGACCAAATAAAAATCAACTTAATGAACTTTCGAACAACCAATTGCATACAACATACCTTAGATGGGATAAGGGTTTTTAGTTTTTACATGCATTAAATGCAACTTTCAAGCATACAAAGATGCCTGCGAGGAGTCATCGTTGTTTTGAAAATGACTACCAGCGGCTTGAGAAGTGTCAACGAGCAAATCGACATTAAAATATTTAGCTGTCATCGTATCTTTTCTTACAAGCCATCGATTAGAGATCAAGTCTATTGGAAGTGATGATTTTTCTAGGCTACCATATATGCTTAGAGCATGAACAATTTTAGGAGGTGTTTGCTGCACACCAATATCTGTTTGCATGTGTTTCTTGTTGCGCCGAGAGGCGCATTCTACAGCCCAGTATGAGGTAGAAGTGTAATTCCGTGCTCAACGTGGAGATGACACGTGTCACATAAAAAAAGTCGGCTTATATATCTATATATATATACAAGTCGGCTTAATAATTAATAATCTTAGGTGTATATATATATATATATATATATATATATTTGTAA
>LPNX011236009.1:4403-128703 GCA_001517045.1 Pseudotsuga menziesii
TAGTACAAAAACAAAATATGTAGGTCCAAGTTTGGAAACAATATGATAAATACATTTTTTTTTTCTTTCTTAATCTTGTCTTCACATAAGAGTCTAAGAGTCTTATACCTAGATAAGTAGTCTTGAATGGATGAAAAATCACTTGGATTCAAAGAAATCAACTCATTGTTAAGTTGATGACCTCGAATTTCATTGTGTTACCTAACACAGATTCCAACTTTTCCCAAGCTTTATCAGGTTCATCAATTCCAGATATGTGGAATCACAAATCAATAGAGATTGACATCCCAATCAATCCACGAGCTTTATCACATCTATTTTCCCATTTTATTTTCTTATCATCATCAGTGGGTTCTGTTTCTTTCCCTAAGGTAATTCTAAAAAGTTCCCTACTTTATAGAACATCCTCCATATGAGATTTCCATGAGAAATAGTTAGAACTGGTAAGTATAATATCACTAGGGGTGGCCATACTGTAAAATAATGGCTGAAAGATCAGAAATTAACTATCTGTATGCAAAGAGCTTGAAAAATTAGGCCGTTTAAAAAACAACGGCACTGAAAAATGATTATGGATGATGAAGTTATGCTTGATCAAAGAAAATGTTGAAGATGTCTCCAATAGTAACGTGGCAGATATTAACTTGGCCAACTAAAAAAAGAACCCCCTTCTTGCCAAGATGAACCTTTGATAATCACTTACAAGGAAGTTGATTTTAAGAGAATCACTTTTGTAAAATAAGTGATGTTCACTTTTACAATAATGTTACTTTTAAATAGTGCCACAATAAATTAAAGACTTAAGTGACTCACTTTTTATTTTATTTTATTTAAGTGAGATGCACTTTTACACTAAAGTAAGTTGAAAACAGAAATTGCATGCACTAAAAAGTAACTTAATAAGACTTGAACTCAATACCTATTAAGGAATAAAGAAACTTTGAATCAAGTGAGCTAAGTGTTACAGCTGATTTTACCACACATGGTGGATCACACCTTTATGGCCTTCCTTGTCCCTTTGCAAACTCTTTAGACACCATGGACCATTTTTGTACCTTTGATGTTTCCAAGATCATCCTTGAAAACATGTCTTATTTGCTATACGTGACTTTTAAAGCTGTTCTCACATATATACGTGGATTTAACCCTCAAACCCGTGTACATTGGGATGTGTGCAAAAGGCCAAATAGTTTTGGAGTTTTCCTTGATGTGGATCCAAGTCACTTGTCTCTTGGCCTTCCATATGCCTTGATATCGCTTGGATTTGACCTTCCATTACCCCATTGAAGCACTTTATAAGGAACCCTTTGGATACATTGAAGGGAGAGGAATTGAAGAGCAAGAAAACTATAGTCCATTGTTGTCAGAGCTTATACTTGAGTCTGCATCCCTTTGTCCCTTGGAGCACTTTGTGTTCTTCCCAATATTTCATTTCTTGTGAGATTGCTATCGAGAGATGGAGGATTGAAGTGGTGGAGGCTCAGGTGGAGGACTCAGTTTCTCCGATTTGCAGACGCGCTGACAGAGGTTGTCACTATTGTAATCTTTGTTTTATATTAATAGAAATATATTTTCCTATCCAATAATTTGTATTTAAATGAGTATTGAATCCATGGATGCTTTTAAATGCCTATATGTTATTGATTATATATGCTAGAGTAGGTCTAACACAATTATATATAGCATGCTTGTCTTGTTTGTTGAATATTGAGAGAGCAAATTGCTTATACAAGTGAGAGTGGAAAAGCTCAACGGGGATCTACATCAACCTTCTAGAATAAGTTATGTATCGAGATCCTTTAGTGTTAGATGTTTCATTTCTCTTTCATATAGGAAGGGATTGATTTCTACGGTTACTCTATCTTTTGTGGTACCCCAAGCCATAGAAAGTTTTCTCCATAACAGAATTCAAATTAAACACGAATATAATCAGATTCAAATTAAACCGGAGGATCAACACAAAACTGTATTTATTTGTCCTTGGAGTATGTTTTCATATTGAAAGATGCCTTTCGATCTTAAAAACACCGGAGCCACATTTCAG
The DNA here is from genome assembly GCA_001517045.1 of Pseudotsuga menziesii. Lineage (NCBI taxonomy): Eukaryota > Viridiplantae > Streptophyta > Pinopsida > Pinales > Pinaceae > Pseudotsuga > Pseudotsuga menziesii. Next base: position 6,448 of record LPNX011236009.1, read on the forward strand.
CGGGCTATGACCTTGATTTTTCACGATCTCAAATTGATTATTGAAGTCTTTTTGGATGACCTTGCTGCTCATTCTCGGATGAGAGTGCATCATTCCTACCATTTTAGATTAGTATTCGAAAGATGCCGCCACTACTAGGTTAGGTTAAATCCACATAAGTACATCTTTTGCATGAAGTCTTGTCGCTTACTAGGGTTCATTGTTTCCAACGAGGGTATAAGAGTCGATCCCTTAAAGGTTGAGGCAATACTTCAATTGTCTCCCCCGAGAAATATTAGACATCTTCAATGTTTGCAAGGCATGGAAAACTTCTTAAGGAGATTCATGGTTAACTTTGCCAATTTGACTAAAGAATTTATGCGTATTTTAAAGAAAGACACTACCTTTTGTTGGGATGAGCGAGCCCATGATTCCTTTGATGCTCTTAAGTGAACCTTAGCATCGGCCCCCATGCTTAGTCCACCCGACTATAGCCGTGACTTTTTTTATTTATGTGGCCACATCCATGGAGACGATTGGTATGGTTTTGGTTCAGGAGGATGAGGAGCTCCATAAGCAAGTCATATATTATTTGAGTTGGAACTTTATAGATGTGGAAATCCATTATTACCATGTGGAGAAACTTGCCTTAGCTACCGTTGTTGGTCACTATGGGAAGACTCGGGTTTACTGTAATGTACCAACAACACCCCTAGCTCACTGGCCCTTTCGGTGACAGACAGCAGAGCGGCCTGAAGTCTCACCTGAAGTAATTCTAATGGGTTGGCCAAAGACTCAATTGTCTTCGACCAGTTTCTGTAGCATCCTATGTGCGCCTCACAGCTCTTCTTAGCCCGCGAGGTCTCTTTCTCTCCGCAATGCACAGTTTCCTATTACTCATGATGAATCTAGCCCTTATCGCATCGCCGCCTCCTCAGCAACACGTAACTATCTCCTGCACTCGATCCTTAACCCAAGATACTGTGCACCACAGCTCCTCTGATGGTGCGATATCGCCTCCCTGTGATATCCTACTGCTACGACTCAGCTTACTTAGCGTTACTTGTGTTCGACTTATGGGACTCAACATACAAGGCCGCCATACACTGTGATTCTTAACTGTCTGAAGTGAAACATAGACAAACTCTTATACATAATACTTAAAGACTTCAACTTGCATTTATCCTTCTATAATACTTATGAACTGAATAACACATACATACATTAAACTATAAGCAAAGTTCATGTAATGAGTGACAGATACAACAAGTAAATACAATCACATGAATCAATCACATAACACTCTGATTTTACGTGGTTCACTTCCAGGGTAGAAGCTACGTCCACAGAACTGTGTTTTATTATATCTTGAGAGAGTACACAATTCTGCTGCACCGCATATGCAGCTAGAGATCTTCTGGGTAACTCCGCACTCACTTCCTAGAGCCCTTCTCTCCTAGATCTCTTCTCTATCTCTATATTTCCTTCTTACAATATTCTCTCTCTCCCTCTCTCTCTCTCTCTCTCTCTGTCAATCCCTGCAGATTGTTACATACATGCTCAATGAGCTAGCTACTGGTTAAAGTAAGATAACTACTGCTAATAATAGAACCAGAGCTCAGCTTCTATATTACAATGGTCCGAATGTCTACTTGTCTAAATACCCAACTTCCAAACCCCTTTACAATACAAAATACAACCCTTTATAGGCGGCCCGAAGGTCTCGCCATTACAACATTGTGGTCCTATCCCAACAGTAACCCAAAACCCTAACTAGTGACAGTCGGCATATCTGTACTTGGGGTAGCTGCTTTCCGTCACACCACTGCTCTCTGCAGTCTTCCATGCTTCCTGGCGCTGACCATGGGTACTGTGCACCGCTTCCCTTTTTTGTCCTTCGTCTTCAATACCTCGGCCTCGTTGCTCCGTTTCCTTTATGAGGGTATCTGAGCCCTCCTGTCTTCCGCCGCTTCCTTCAATGTAATGGGTGAGCTCTCTCTTCTCGGCTGCTCAGGTACTGTCATCTTCTTTGACTTCTCTGCCCCTATAGTCATAGTTTTCAGCTCTGCTCTGCAGCTAGAAACATGCTACGGCGTTGTATATTTACCTTATCTCTTCATCTTTGTCGAACTGTCTATCTGCCAAAATGGCATCTTTTCCTGTAGCTGCGGGGCTCTACTCCAACAACTGTTCATGCGGTTCAGAGAATGAGACACTACATCCTTCTTTGCCAGAACTTGGTGGTAGTTCATGTCAATCCATTTCAGTTCGTCCTCACTAGAAGGATGATCGAGGGAAAGTATAATAAATCGATTGTTATTTTGAAAGAATTTTATCTCGAGTTTGTTTCAGTGAAATCAAACAAATCGTTAATTTTTGTGGAGCTCATTTTTTATTTCCCAAGTGAGGAGGAGGAGGAGGTTTATGAGGATACATTTGTCGATGAGCATATTTTCCTGATCTCAACTTTGGATCCATGGTATGAAGATATTATCATATATTTACAAACATTGAAGACCTTTCATGAGATGAGCGACAACGATTACATCATGTATATAAGAACTACCTTATAGTGGATAACACTTTGTACCACCATGGGGTTGATTCCATTTTACGTTATTTTTTAACCCATACAGAGGCTAAGGTTGTGCTGAATGATTGCCATGGAGGGGCGTGTGGTGGTAATTTATCTGGGCTTTCTATAGCCCAAAAAATATTGAGAGCGGGATATTTTTGGCCGTCGATATTTAAAGATTGTGTCAATGCAGTCAAGAACTATCACCCTTGCCAGGTGTTTGCATGCAATATGCACTCACATCCTGCCCCGTTACATCCGATTATCACCATCGGTCCCTTCACCAAGTGGGGACTCAAATTCATGGATTGCAACCCAGCTTCAGCTGGGGGGAATCATCATATTATAGTGGTTGTTGGTTACTTCATGCAATGGGCTGAGGATATGCCCACGATTAAATCTAACGGTGAGACAGCCACACATTTCGTATTCAACCAAATTATTACTCAGTTCTATATTCTGAAAGAGCTTATCACTGACCATGGTAGGCACTTTCAGAATCGAATGATGGAAGAGTTGGCCTCAAATCTAGGGTATAAGAAGGAGCATTCCTATTCTTATTATCCTCGATCGAATGGACAGGTTGAAGCAGTGAACAAATCACTTAAGTCCATTATCCAATGAACCATCGCACAAAGAAAAACGAATTGGCATATCATGTTATATCCTGCTTTGTGGGCATATAGGACCGTGGTTAAGACAGCCACCAATTTTTCTCCATATCAGCTCGTACATGGAGTGGAGTCTGTCTCACCAGTTGAATGCAAAATCCCTTCATTAAAGCTAGCCATAGAGTTTTTAATAGACACTTCCACATTGGAGGAACGTTTGGTCCACTTAGAGCAGCTTGATGAGTAGTGTCGAGATGCTTTAGTGGCTCTAGAGGTGAATAAGTGTCGCATTAAGGTCCAGTATGATAATTTTGTCCATCCGAGGAGGTTTAGTGAAGGAGATTTGGTCCTTTTGTGGGACCAAGCTAAAGAACCCTTGGGGGAAGGGAAGTTTAATCCCATGTGGCATGGTCCTTACATGGTCAAATGTGTGTAAGAGAAGGGCGCTTATGAGCTGGTAGAGTATGAAGGGATAGCCTTGGCGGAGCCTAGAAATGGGCTCTATCTTAAAAAATACTATGCATGGTCTTCAGCCAGGGCTGATTATTGTATATTATCGTACAATTTTTTGCATAATTAGGTTTTCTTATGGTGATCGGGTTTGTTGATTAGCTTTTGTTTCTTATGGAAGATGTCAATGGAGTCTTCCACTTTCATAGGATTCGTTGATGGTGATAGCCACCACACTCAACACTCAACCTCTGTTGCTTGGGTGATTTATACTCCTACAGGTCAGGTATTGTGTTCAGGAGGCATATGTCTATGAATTTCTTCAAAGAATGTTGTTGAGTATAGTGTCGTTATCGAGCTATTACGAGATTCCATTTCACATGGTGTTCTCTCTTGTGAGGTGCGTCTTGATTCGTAGTTAGTAGTGTCACAACTTAATGGCTTGTTTCGTATTAGGGATTCAACATTATTACAAAGATTCTTACATGTGAGATTGTTAGAACATCAATTTGACAACATAACATACATATATGTTCCAAGAATTTTTAATCAAGTTGTTGACTCATATGCTAACTATGTGTTAGATTGGCATTTGTTTCATAGACCATAAGCACATCACAAAAATACATTTTTACACATGTAAATAAATAAAATCAATCGTCATAAGAGGTTTTCATTAAACATCCAAAATGTGACCTCATAAGACATAAGTGTCATAATACAAAAAATGGGGCTTTTGAGCCACCAAAATATAATACACGATAGTACAAAAATGAATCACTCTTAGGTCTCTAAGCTTGTGGTGGAGGAGGAGGGGGATTCTGATCATGGTAGAACACCACGGCTCTAGCTATTCATTGGAATAACCAAATCCATGCTTGTGGCACCCCAACCACCTGATGCTGCATGGCCTCAGGTAAGTCCTTGACTTGCTCCATGGGTACCCGGTGTGTCAATCGTACAAAGTTTGTGTGGATTCTTTGGATCATCCGCTCCACATCCATACCCATGATGTCATCTCCTCTTCCATATCCTCATCCCCATCCATCTATGATGAGGGAAGCCGTCAGGCCGCCATGGTCCAATATCTGCATACATATGACAGATTGTCACTATGTTTCGTCACACCAAAACATGTCTTTGGAGTCTATATATCAAAAAAAAAAATTAATAATTCAAAAAACTTAAAAAGAGGGTTTGGGATTCGTTACCAATATCACCATATGCTGCTCCTGGTGGTAGTGGCATGTCGGGATCTCCCTGAAAAATATATCCCTATGTTGTACAGGATTATACACCTTATAACCATAGGTATGGGGTTACCAACATACTCAATAAACTTGCAGACAATTGACTCTAGACTGTGTTGAGGCCTGGAAATTCACAGGTGACAACAGTAAGGGATTCTCCCTAGTCAACGTTCCCAACTAGCCCATTGAATGTTTGGTATAGGGAATCCGTCCAGTTTGCGGTCCGGCTACCGTAGGTCAAAGTAACAAAACAAAGATTTCACCGGTTACGGCCCGGTCCACTGATTTTTTGTAATTTTTGACTTAATGTATGAGATGCATATACCTAATTAACCATGCAGGGTGACGAGGATGCAGGGAGCAGTCACAATGTGATGCGCAGGTTCTTACCTCCGTCTTAGGCTCACATGCATCTATATCATATATGCAGTAATGAAATGAACTACCTATCTACCTAACTATCTACCTATCCTCGGGGAGCCCGAATATGACTTATTTATGAGTAATGTGGATTATTCATGCATTATAAATAGAAATTACAGGTAGCTGATATTCTTATCTACAACACATGAAAGATTAAAGATATTTCAACAATGAGATAACCAACTGTTTCATAAGCAGCATACATTACTCATGGCGAAAATCTTCATAAAATAAACCGGAGAACATTCATACAGGAACATAGGTTCAAAGAGTTACAACGGTCTCACAGTTAATGGATACAAAGTTGAAAACGAAATAGTTCCTCTTCAACAAATACATAGCACACATTTGAATATTCCACCAAGCTTTCTCCAATAGGAAAACTATAATTATCTATTGCAAAAGGAAATAGTTCTTCTTATAATATGTCTTCATCAATCTAACTGGGAAAAAGTCCTTTTCCTTTTTTAGTCTATTACATTTATACAAAAGGGGTAAGATGGTTGGGTTGCCCAAAGTAACCTTTGGGATTCCCAACTCTTCATTTCCCATCGTTTACTTTCCCTTAATGATTTACAAAAGTGTTACAAAATACAAAAGTGACCACTCCTTTATGAAGAGGGCCCCACTTGGGTGTCAAGGAATTTCTTCCATTTCGAGGCTTCAGTGGAAATGCCCTCAAATGCATAGGGTTACAAGAAATGGATATTGATTTCAAATTTCTAATCCTGGTTCTTTATGGCTTCCACTCTGGCTGCGTTTAATTGAAGCTGGTCTTCCAGGATCTGCACACTAACTGCTGAATGGCCTACTTCGCTTCTTAGAATCTGGTAATCAATGGCCTTAATATGCTGCATTCTTGCTTCTTCATCCTAATACTTCTTCTGCAAAAACTCCAAAAATGAGTCATGGTCTGGGAAAGCCTAGAGCCTCCGCTCAGCCTCTATTTGGCACCAGTTGGAGGTAATGAGAAGTCTTCTAAAAAACTCGGTGCATAATCCTTTTGTCTTTTTAACTGCCTTCTTGAAGTCTTCAACGGTGTTGATGGCGAACTCTACCAGGTCATAATCCCGCTTAAGGTCCTGTTTATCTTTTGATGGCAGCTCTACTGGAGCTTCTTCATTGCTTTCCAACCTCACCATCCTTGCAGTCATGACCTCGAGGACGTCCTGAGATCTGTCCACAAAGTAAGATGATGTTTCCAAGGACTCTTCCAATCATCCATCGATCTGTAGCACTCTACATCTTTCTTCTTCAACAGCAGTCTGTAGCTGCAGCATCTTGGCCTTTTGGGCCAAGACATGCTCTTTGAACGACTAGAGGTTAAACTGCTATTCTCTTGCTTCCTCCAGAGCAGTTGTTAGCAAGGAAATATTTTCCTGGTGTTCCTTCTTCAGTTCTTGGGTGTGCATATCATTTGCCTGCAAGAGGATCTTTTGTTGCTCTTCTAGTTCCTCCACTTTTTCCAGCAGCTGTTCCTTTTCAGTTCTTAACCCTTCATATTCTTTCTGTGCTCTCTCCAAAGATTCCTGTGTCATTTCCAACACTTGTATTTCTCCTTTGAGGGCCTGTACTTCAGCTCTTGAGGACTTCATTCCCTTTGCATATCTTCGTATTTCCTCTTGGGCCTGTTGCTTTCTTCCCTCTCTTTCCTCAATGTGTCTTTTAACTGGGCAGAGGATTTCTTGGACTGCTCCAAGTCAGTTATTACCTTGTCGATGTTATCTTCTGAGGCGTGGAGAAGTGCAGTCCCAGCTCTCAGGGTGAGCCTTGGATCTTGGTCTGTTCCTAACATAAAATCCGTATCCGTTATCATTTTTCCAGGCATATATCCTGCTTCTACTTTCCTCTCTATCCTCTTCATTATTCTCTTCATTGCCCTATCATAATATACGGTGTTGAAATCGGGAATTTCTTCCCCTTTCTTCTGGACAAAAGGAACCTTCTTGAGAGTGGGGATCATGGGAGTGCTAGCAGCAGGTACTTGTGGGTCCTGAAACTCGGGGTTCTCACCATCCTGGGTCTGCCCCCCAGCTATGTCAGAAGCTAACTATTCTGTCTCAGTCTGTGTCAGCTTCACCCTCTCTGCCTCCTGCTTTTGTAGCTCGTCATTGAGCTTTCTTTTCGCTTCTTCAGCTGCTTTTCTAGCTGCTTCTTCTACCTCTTTAGCTGCTTCCTAGGCTTTCTCAGTTGCTTCTTGGGAATCTTTTATTTTCCCTTCCTCTTCACTGTGTAGCCACTCTGCAGCTTCATGTGCCAATCTCTAGGCTTCTTCATTTCTCCTTTTGGCTTCTTCCTCTGCCTTTGCCTGTTCATCCCCCTTTCCACCCTTGGTAGTGATTTTCTTCGTGAATCTTCTTTTCAGTGCTGTCATGTTTGGGGCATTTCGAAAGACAGATTCTTCCCTATCAAAATGATGGGTATATTCGAAATGCACCTTATTTTCTTTACAATGGTCAGCCACTTTATCATGGGAGTCATTTCTGTGATAGGGCATCTCGCCAAAATGGAACCTCTCCATCTCCCCTACGAATTCACCAGCTTGTTTCACCTTAGTGAACCTATAGCTTCCAAGTCTGAAGGGCAAGGGAGGATAAGCAGACTTCTTGTGTTCGAACAGGAAGCTGCCTATTCCATCCAGGAACACTTATCTGACTGCCTCCTTATGGACAATGTAATCCGTTGCATATTTCAGCAGTAGGGAAGGTGCTCTCGAGCCTGCAAACATTCTGAAGTACATGCCATGTTCGGTCAAATAGTAGTCTGCATAATCTTGTATCACTTGCATGGCCTCCTCCGACATACAATCACACTCTTTCAGGAAAATGAGTGTGTATAGTGGCATAATGAAGTGCTCACAGAATTCTTTGTAATGGCTATGGTACTGGTGTGCCCACAGTGGTCTATAAGCAGCATAGACAGGCATTCTTTCCCTATCCCAAATGCACCTGAGACCAGGGAAGGCTGGTTGCATAGTATACAGTCTATGAGTATTGAGATCATATAAAATTCAGACCTTTTCTGGGAGTCTCCTTCCAAGGCTGAGGCCAGGCAAGAAGAAAGACTGCTTGATACAAGGCTGGCCCAAGTGAAGACTATCCCTTATGTTGCCACATGAAAAATGATGGGTATCCACTCTAGCTTGAAGAATCTACCATGGGCTCTCCCAAAGATCCTATTAAGCATCAGAGCTATAAATCTGTAGGGATCCCTCAAGCTCGTTGTATCATACTCACCCGTGGGTCTGTGTCGGTAATGTTTTCCCTGCAACAGTATTCGTTTCAGGGTCTCTACCAGGTCCATTCTAATGCTACTCAGCCAGTCATCAAATAGGAATACTTGGGCTTCTGGCAGGTGATAAGCCAACGCCACATATCCAGGGCTAAATGCAGCATAGCTCTGTCTCTCAACATTTTCTAGAATCATTGTGGTTACATCTTCCCGGGGCAAAATCCAACCAATTACCTCGGAGCATGGGAACAGTTCTAGCCTGGTGGCGACCTTCATAAGGGAATATCTTTCAATGTTTGCATATATGGACTCTTCTTCTAAGCCCATGTCGGGAAATTCTGTTCGAGTAATCAGTCTATAGATTTCCCCCCACTAGTATTTAGGTTCCAAGCCAGAAATGCATTTAGTGTCTTCATATACGTATTATGTCTTGGTGACCACTTCTACCTCTGGCTCTTCTTCGACCACAGGGGCCTTCTTCTTTTTTCTTTTTGACATTATGATCTCGAATTCTTCCTACCATATATAACATTGTAACATTAAGAAATTCCAGTTGCAGACACTTATATGACAATGTGCTGCGTTTTACTTCTTTTATGTGTATCATGACAGCAATTAATTAACGAAGCTAACAAATGTGTATGATCTTACTAATAGAGCTAATGAGACATGATGTGCATTGTTCAGTGAATCATTCTATGTAAAGCATGATTGAAAAGAATTATATGCCGTAAACTGTGCATGCTACCATTACTTGCCAATATAAAACATTAACAATATAATCCAACAGGAATGAAATCTACATAAGATTGAAGAAGACTCATGTGGGTCGTAGGAAAAACATTCATATTTACACAACCAAAACCTCCATCTGTCATGTTCGGGTGATTTTATCACTTCGCTACGTGGGGCAAGCAGGGGAAAAAAGAAAAAAAAACATGCGATTTCAACATCGTTCATGCCCACACGCTCAAGGTCAACAAACTAAAAACCACGGCATATCCCTTTCAACCGGCTAGGGTTTTAGATGATTGTGTGCAGAACGGTGTGGCAAAACAACTATTCGGGGATGCGGGAAAAATGAAGGTTGCAACAGCAATGGGAACCATCAGATACTTCAAGAAAAGCACCCAGAACCCCCCCTACACAATCATCACCACCCAGGGTATCTTGGTGCAGATGGCATAACAACCGTCTACACCAAACCCCCATTCCTTACGTGCGGGGATTCGCAAACAAAGGGCCACTGGCCAAAATACTACTCTGCGGGTTAAAATACCCCATCCCATGGTCAAAGGATAAAATCCACCTTTATAGGCGCCTAATTTAATGGGACAAGGAAAACAACCGAGGAAGCAAACCATCATAGAAAACCACCAACAGTTCAAACGGAAAGGGCAAAATGAAGAGCCTACCTAGCAATACAGCGAGTATGGCGGGTCGACGACGGTCAGGATTCCACAATTGCCACCTGGATGCAAGTACACTGACCGAGGGGTCCTTCGCAGCTCATGAGAATGACACACACAACAATGACAGCGCTCAACAGTCGAGAGTAACAATAAAAATATAACCCTTCGACTCGTATATATAGTCAACACCACGGGCACAAAAACATCGGACGTCGGAGCATTTTCTAATCGAAGGCTGAAAGCACTCGTCCATCCGCAACGACGGACGACCAAAGAGTAGATTCAACCGCAGAGACATGCATGGCGGGAAAACCTAGAAGATCGGATGTTGAAAAGTTTCTGAATCGAAGGCTGAAAGCTTATTTTGCTCTGCAACAGTGGAAAGCTGAACCAAAAATCCCTCCGCAACGGTGGGGATAACCGGGAGCAAAGCCTAAATCAAAAGATAACTATTAACATATCGGCAAGATGGGCACTTCCCTCATCCGCAATGGTGGAAACATAAAACCTCCCACCATCTGCAACAAGACTTAATTCAGAAGCAACAATACCTAATGGCTCGGAAGGCTTAGAGTTTTGGCAGCCGTAACGACAGAAAAGAGAAGACTTCAGGAAAGCGACTAAAAGCTGATGCGTCGACTGGCGGATCGTTTTACACATCAGGTGTTAAACCTTTTTGGGAGCCACAATGGTAGAAGAAAATAATCAGAAAGACTTTCGATGCAAAACCAAAAGGCATCCGACGTTAAAACAAATAAATTGGAAAAAATAATCGAAGTCAAACTGCAAATTTGTCTGCAACGGCGGAAGAAGAAGTGACAATGGTTCCGATACAAAACCAAACCCCAGCTGATTTCGCCAACCGAATCGGGAGAAAAGTCAAAGTTAAAACCCAACATCCATCTGCAATGGTGGAGAAAAACATGACCAAAAACTTTCTACATAAACCCAAAAATTAACTGACAGATCGGAAGACGAAAACGTAGACTCACCCGTAACGACGGAAGCCGAAAACAAAGACTCGTCGACAACAACGGAAAATAAAAACCAAATACCTTTCGATTCAGACTAGATTCAAACGTAATTAAAGGCAAATGATGAAGGTTTGATCAATCATTGGAATTCTTAATCAAAATTGAAAAACAGCTACATATCAATCCAAGCATAAGCAAGTCTTTTCTAAAACATTCTCAAACCAAACCCAAGAAGACAAACAAACTAATTCAAGCAAAAGGAGGGTCCTAAATGTTTTTGGAATTTTGGGAAAAATGTTGCAGCTGCAACAATTGGTGACTACCTGGTGAACCCCAGATTTCTGAATTAACTCCTTCCTAGTGCAAGACCGTCTGAATAAAAGTTGAAATCTTCTAGATGTCTGTATCCTTGGGCTGGCCAACTTAAGCATTTAAACCATTGAGAAGTAGTTTGTTCTTTGGGAAAAGGTAACATCAAAAATATTGCAAGTCTGAATAACTCTTTTGAGGCCAAATAAGTGAGGTTTATTTTGCCTGTCCTTAGGTAGTTTCCATCTTGGACACCACCGGATTGTAACAGATAGTAAACAGTATTATCCTTTTGTTCTTCATTCCCATGCCAACTGCACTTTTGTGCCTTTTGAAATTTAGTTCTTTTGATATGAGTCCTCCTTCATGCCTTTCTTACTGAATTTTAATTCAGGATCCTCTATCCCATAGTGTCCTTTTGTGTGAATAGTGTACTTCATATTTCAGTTCACGGACGGAGAGGATCTTGTGGCAATTTAGCACTTCATGCTTTGATACTTTGCTTTGATATGTATTGTTTTTCTTTAAGGATTTTTTACTCTTGATAGCTTTTAGCTTTTCTAAAATTATGGCATGGGATCATTTATATATGATATACTGTTTACTCTGCTTGCTTTCCATGGGTCTTTTGCTGTCACCCCCTTGGATATTTAAGACGTGAAATTGATGGAGCCTCGAAATAGTATTCCAGACCTCTTTTACTTCTGAGTTATTTACAGGGGTTAAGTAAGACTTCAATGAATGAATTGCCAGTTACAAACACTGCCACTAGAAGACATTCTATACTTTAAAGCACAGTCTTTTGCTCAAGATTTCAGTTAATAAAGAACCCTGATGTTTCCATTGCAACCAAAAGTTTGCCTCTTTATTCAAAACCAAAAGAAATGCTAGCAAAGCAATAATAAAACAACATCAAATCAATTAATCAAAAGAAAAAGCATCAAAGAATTAAAGAACACAAAACAATTTATTTATGTACAAAGCAAAAAGAAAGAAAAAATTTTCCCACTCCTGAAAAAATTTAAATCTAGATAGCTAAAGGGTGGGCTGGATCATAGACATGAGACATCTAACCATGGTCTAGCTGGGCTAGTTTTGAAACTGAACACATGCCTACTATCCTACAATCATCTCTTACAGCCTGAAGAAGTTGAAGGAGCTCAGGCTGAGCGGCATTCATAGAACTGGCCTTGCTTGAGAACTTCTTAGCTTACACTCAGTAAGATAGTTTCCCAGGATAGAATCAGCAAATTCATTTCCTTCCCCTAGCTTAGTGACAATATACTTCATATAAGGCTCTCTTGAAATCTTACTCTTATTTGGGGTACCCTTGAAAGGCAATAATAGATGAGACCAATCCGAAGCAAAATAGCCTTTTAACCTGGCCTACCAATCTCTGTTCAGAATAAGCCCATATCCACTAGGTATGTTAGCCACAGTAATGTCAATAAATTGACAAATCTTGTTGTTTGCAGACAAGCGAATGAGGACACTTTTCATTTCTCCCACTAATTTGACACCTCAGCTGTCTAATTGCGTTACTTCACAAAATGTGGACTCTGTCTTACCCTTGATCGTTTTGCAAATCTCCAGAGGCATGACATTCACTGCTGATCTAGAATCTACCAAGCAATTATGCACATTGTGATTCAGCATTTCTAGGATCAAAAGAAAAGGTGGGGTATCAGCTTTATCTTCCCAACCTAGTTCTATGTCTTCTTCTCTTGGTTGGTTTTGAGTAGGCAAATCCTCTTCATGCTCTCCAATTTCATTGATGTTTTCCTTACTAACACCTATTAGTTCTTCTATAGGCTTGACAGTCTCAGTGATTGGCTCTGCCTCTTGGTTTAGGGCATTGGCTCTAGGTGTTTTGTCCTCAACCTTCACCTTTGCTTGTCTCTTGACATTCTTTTGCAGACTTTTGATCTTCGAAATTGTCAAATATATATCATTTGTCACTGTAGGTGTGCATTCAATTTTGAGAGCGCTCTCTTCAGTGTCAAACAGCGAGATACCATTCCATGAAAGCATAGTGTCACTATCTTGTTTCTCCATAACCCAGTTTTTCTTCTCCTCCTTGCCACTGTTCTTGGTTGCTTTAGAATCTAGTAGCTGATTCATAACCAGTGTTATTGAATTCAACCATTGTAGGCACTTCTTTTCCGAATGAGGTTGTTGGTGAAAAGTGCAAAAATTATCACCCCCTACTTCTGATATGTTTACTGATGGTAGATGTGGGGGAGGGACTTGCCATTGGTTGTTATCCTCTCCTTTTGGGTAATAGGGTTTGTGAGTTTTCTGAGCTTCCCTCCCTTTCTCCAGGTCTATTATTCTATTGGATAGATTCTGCATCATTTTCAGCATTCCCTGATAATCATGTGAGTGATCCTCTTTAGGTTTAGACAGCAGTAAAGCTCTTCTCCCGGTGGTCTTCTCTTCAGGTAAGTCAGGGTAATCTTCTACACTTTCCATTTCAGCTTCTACCCTTCCTGCCTCTTCATAAGTCTCTGCCAATGTAGGCTTGGCTTTCATTTTAGCGAACATAGCTAACTCAGGTCGTAGGGAAGATGTATAATATTCTATTAAGACCTTGTCTGAGGGTATGTCGGCTTCAAAAAAATTCTTTAGGTACAATGAGAATATTTGAGTGAACTTATGTACCCTTTCATTCTTCTCTTTTCTTAACAAACCAAGACCTTTCATCAATAAGGCATGCATTTTTTGGGCTGTGTATTTACTCCTGAAAACCCTTTCGAAAGTGTTCCAGTCTGGGATCAATTTTGCGGGCAAGGCAAAGTACCATGACGCAACTGTCCCTTTCAAAGTATGAGGGAATAATCTACAGACAACATCTTCATACTCCCCAGCCCTTAACCCCTCTACTGCTAAATAAAAACTCTGCAAGTGATCATCCACAACAATCTTTTCCTCAGGGTCAAACTTAGGCAGTAGCTTCTCAAAACCTTGAGGTAAGTTATGCAATGGAGGCGTGAGGTTCAAAGGTGATATAGCTCTCCAATAAGGTAATGGGTTGGGCTGGTTCATAATCACACCAGCCATGAGTACAGGCACAAGAAAAAAAATCTGATCAAAGAGCAACGTAGGGTGAGAACAGGCTTTCTTAATTCCAAGGTATAATCAAAACCTGCAAGTACTTGGGTCAGGATGACAGCTTCAAAATATCTGCTGGTAAGGTAACCTTAGGAAAAAATAAGTTTCCACAGCCAGCCATTCACTGGCGCCCCTCCTTCTAGCGCCAAAACTGTTGAGGCATGGAAATTTGCAGGCGACAATAGTAAGGGATTCTCCCCAGTAAACGTTCCCAACTAACCTGTTGTCTATTTGGTATAGGGAATCCATCCAATTTGTGGTCCGGCTACCGTAGGTCAAAGTAACAAAACAAAGGTTTCACCGGTTGCGGCCCGGTCCACCAAGATTTTGTAATTTTTGACTTAATGTATGAGATGCATATACCTAATTAACCATGCAGGGTGATGAGGATGCAGGGAGCAGTCACAATGTGATGCACAGGTTCTTACCTTCGTCTTAGGCTCACATGCATCTATATCATATATGCAGTAATGAAATGAACTACCTATCTACCTAGCTATCTACCTATCCCCGGGGAGCCCGAATATGATTTATTTATGAGTAATGTGGATTATTCATGCATTATAAACAAAAATTATAGGTAGTTGATACTCTTATCTACAACACATGAAAGATTAAATATATTTCAACAATCAGATAGCCAACTGTTTCATAAGCAGCATACATTACTGATGGTGAAAATCTTCATAAAATAAACCGGAGAACATTCATACAGGAACATAGGTTCAAAGAGTTAGAACGGTCTCACAGTTAATGGATACAAAGTTGAAAATGAAATAGTTCCTTTTCAACAAATCCATAGCACACATTTGAATATTCCACCAAGCTTTCTCCAACAGGCAAACTGTAATTATCTATTGCAAAAGGAAATAGTTCTTCTTACAATATGTCTTCATCAATCTAACTAGGAAAAAGTCCTTTTCCTTTCTTAGTCTATTACATTTATACAAAAGGGGTGAGATGGTTGGGCTGCCCAAAGTAACCTTTGGGCTTCCCAAATCTTCATTTCCCATCGTTTACTTTCCCTTAACGATTTACAAAAGTGTTACAAAATACAAAAGCGACCACTCCTTTATGAAGAGTGCCCCACTTGGGTGTTAAGGAATTTATTCCATTTCGAGGATTTAGTGGAAATGCCCTCAAATGCACAGGGTTCCAAGAACTGGATATTGATTTCAAATTTCTCAGCCTAGTTCTTTATGGCTTCCACTCTGGCTGCGCTTAATCGAAGCTGGTATTCTAGGATCTGCACACTAACTGTTGAATGGCCTACTTCACTTCTCAGAATCTGGTCATAAATGGCCTTAATATGCTACATTCTTGCTTCTTCATCCTGATACTTCTTCTGCAAAAACTAAAAAAAATGACTCATGGTCTGGGAAAGCCTCGAGCCTTCGCTTAGCCTCTATTTGGCACCGGTTGTAGGTAATGAGAAGTCTTCTGAAAAAATCAGTGCATAATCCTTTTGTCTTTTTAACTTCCTTCTTGAAGTCTTCAGTGGTGTTGATGGCGAACTCTACCAGGTCATAATCCCGCTTAAGGGCCCGTTTATCTTTTGATGGTAGCTCTGCTGGAGCTTCTTCATTGCTTTCCAACCTCGCCATCCTTGCAGTCAGGACCTAGAGGACATCCTGAGATCTATCCACAAAGTAAGATGATGTTTCCAAGATCTCTTCCAATCGTCCATCAATATGCAGCACTCTACATCTTTCTTCTTCAACAGCAGTCTGTAGCTGCAGCATCTTGGCCTTTTGGGGAAAGACATGCTCTTTGAATGGCTGGAGGTTAACCTGCTGTTCTCTTGCTTCCTCCAGAGCAGTTGTTAGCGAGGAAATCTGTTCCTGGTGTTCCTTCTTCAATTCTTGGGTGTGCATATCATTTGCTTGCAAGAGGATCTTTTGCTGCTCTTCTAGTTCCTCCACCTTTGCCAGCAGTTGTTCCTTTTCAGTTCTTAACCCTTCGTATTCTTTCTGTGCTCTCTCCAAAGATTCTTGCTTCATTTCCAGCACTTGTATTTCTCCTTTGAGGGCCTGTACTTCAGCTCTTGAGGACTTCATTTCCCTTTGCATATCTTCGTATTTCCTCTTGAGCCTGTTGCTTTCTTCCCTCTCTTTCCTCAATGTGTCTTTTAACTGGGTAGAGGATTTCTTGGACTGCTCCAAGTCAGTTATTACCTTGTCGATGTTATCTTCTGAGGCGTGGAGAAGTGCAGTCCCAGCTCTCAGGGTGAGCCTTGGATCTTGGTCTGTTCCTAACATAACAGCCGTATCCGTTATCATTTTTCCAGGCATATTTCCTGCTTCTACTTTCCTCTCTGTCCTCTTCATTATTCTCTTCGTTGCCCTATCATAATATACAGTGTTGAAATCTGGAATTTCTTCCCCTTTCTTCTAGACAAAAGGAACCAGCCTGAGAGTGGGGATCATGGGAGTGCTGGCAGCAGGCACTTGTGGGTCCTTAACCTCGGGATTCTCAACATCTTGGGTCTACCCCCCAGCTATGTAAGAAGTTGACTATTTTGTCTCATTCTATGTCAGCTTCACCCTCTCTGCCTCCTGCTTTTGTAGCTCCTCATTCAGCTTTCTTTTCGCTTCTTCGGCTTCTTTTCTAGCTGCTTCTTCTGCCTCTTTCGCCGCTTCCTGGGCTTTCTTAGCTGCTTCTTAGGCAGCTTTTCTTTTCCCTTCCTCTTCACTGTGCAGCCACTCTACAGCTTCCTGTGCCAATATCTGGGCTTCTTCATTTCTCCTTTTGGCTTCTTCCTCTGCCTTTTCCTGGTCATCCCCCTTTCCACCCTTGGTTGTGATTTTCTTCGTGAATCTTCTTTTCAATGCTGTCATGTTTGGGGCATTTCGAAAGACAGATTCTTCCCTATCAAAATGATGGGTATATTCGAAATGCACCTTATTTTCTTTACAATGATCAGCCGCTTTACAGTGGGAGTCATTTATGTGATAGGGCATCTCACCAAAATGGAACCTCTCTAGCTCCTCTATGAATTCACCATCTTGTTTCACCTTAGTGAACCTATAGCTTCCAAGTCTGAAGGGCAAGGGAGGATAAGTAGTCTTCTTTTGTTCGAACAGGAAGCTGCCTATTCCATCCAGGAACACTTGTCTGACTGCCTCCTTATGGACAATGTAATCAGTTGCATATTTCGGCAGTAGGGAAGGTGCTCTTGAGCCTCCAAACATTCTAAAGTACATGCCATGTTCGGTCAAATAGTAGTCTGCGTAATCTTGTATCACTTGCATGGCCTCCTCCGTCATACAATCACACTCTTTCTGGAAAATGAGTGTGTATAGTGGCATAATGAAGTGCTCACAGACTTCTCTATAATGGTTGTGGTACTAGTGTGCCCACAGTGGTTTATAAGTAGCATAGACAGGCATTCTTTCCCTGTCCCAGATGCACCTAAGACCAGAGAAAGACTGGTTGCATAGTATACAGTCTATGAGTATTGAGCTCATATAAAATTCAGACCTTTTCTGGGACTCTCCTTCCAAGGCTGAGGCCAGGCAAGAAGAAAGACTGCTTGATACAAGGCTAGCCCAATTGAAGACTGTCCCTTGTGTTGCCACATGAAAAATGATGGGTATCCACTCTAGCTTGAAGAATCTACCATGGGCTCTCCCAAAGATCCTATTAAGCATCAGGGCTATAAATCTGTAGGGAGCCCTCAAGCTCGTTGTATCATACTCACCCGTGGGTCTGTGTCGGTAATGTTTTCCCTGCAACAGCATCTATTTGAGGGTCTCTACTAGCTCCATTCTAATGCTACTCAGCCAGTCATCAGATAGGAATACTTGGGCTTCTAGCAGGTGATAAGCCAACGCCACATATCTAGGGCTAAATGCAGCATAGCCCTGTCTCTCAACATTTTCCAGAATCATTGTGGTTACATCTGCCCGGGGCAGAATTCAGCCAATTACCTCGGAGCATGGGAACAGTTCTGGCCTGGTGGTGACCTTCATAAGGGAAGATATTTCAATGTTTGCATATATGGACTCTTCTTCTAAGCCCATGTCAGGAAATTCTCTTCGGGTAATCAGTCTATAGATTTCCCCCCACTGGTGTTCAGGTTCCAAGCCAGAAATGCATTTAGTGCCTTCATAAACGTATTCTGTCTTGGTGACCACTTCTACCTCTGGATCTTCTTCGACCATAGGGTCCTTCTTATTTTGTCTTTTTGACATTTTGAGCTTGAATTCTTCCTGCCATATATAACAATGTAACATTAAGCAATTCCAGTTGCAGACACTTATATGACAATGTGCTGCGTTTTACTTCTTTAATGTGTGTCATCACAGCAATTAATTAACGAAGCTAACAAATGTGTATGATCTTACTAATAGAGCTAATGAGACATGATGTGCATTGTTCAGTGAATCAGTCTATGTAAATCATGATTGAAAAGAATTATATGTCGTAAACTGTGCATGCTACCATTACTTGCCAATATAAAACTTTAACAATATAATCCAGCAAGAATGAAATCTACATAAGATTGAAGAAGACTCATGTGGGTCGCGGGAAAAACATTCATATTTACACAACCAAAACCTCCATCTGTCATGTTCGGGTGATTTTATCACTTTGCTACACGGGGCAAGTAGGGGAAAAAAGAAAAAAAAAAACACGCGATTTCAACAGCGTTCATGCCCACACACTCAAGGTCAACAAACTAAAAACCACGGCATATCCCTTTCAACCGGCTAGGGTTTCAGACGATTGCGTGCGGAACGGTGTGGCAAAACAGCTATTCGGGGATGCGGGCAAAATGAAGGTTGCAACAGCAATGGGAACCATCAGATACTTCAAGAAAATCACCTAGAACTCGCCTTGCACAGTCATCACCACCCGGGGCAGCTTGGTGCAGACGACGTAATGACCGTCTGCACCAAAGCCCCATTCCCTACGCGTGGGGATTCGCAAACAAAGGGCTGCTAGCCAAAATACTACTCCATGGGTTAAAATACCCCATCCCATGGTCAAAGGATAAAATCCACCTTTATAGGCGTCTAATTTAATGGGACGAGGAAAACGACCAGGGAAGCAAACCATCATAGAAAACGACCAACAGTTCAAATGGAAAGGGAAAAATGAAGAGCCTACCTGGAAATACGGCAAGTATGGCGGGTCGATGACAGTCAAGATTCCACAATTGCCACCTGGATGCAAGTACACCAACCGAGGGGTCCTTCGCAGCTCTTGAGAATGACACGCACAACAATGACAGCGCTCAACAGCCGAGAGTAACAATAAAAATATAACCCTTCGACCCGTATATATAGTCAACACCACGGGCGCGAAAACATCAAATGTCGGAGTTTTTTCTAATCGGAGGCTGAAAGCACTCGTCCATCCGCAACGGCGGACGACCAAAGCATAGATCCAGCCGTAGAGACGTGCATGGCGGGAAAACCTAGAAGATCGAACGTCAAAAAGTTTCTGAATTGGAGGCTGAAAGCTTATTTTGCTCTGCAATGGTAGAAAGCTGAACCAAAAATCCCTCCGCAACGGTGGGGATAACCGGGAGCAAAGCCTGAATCGAAAGATAACTATTAACATATTGGGAAGATGGGCACTTCCCTCATCTGCAATGGTGGAAACGTAAAACCTCCCACCATCCGCAACGAGACTTAAGTCGGAAGCAACAATACTTAACAGCTCAGAAGGCTTAGAGTTTTGGCAGCCGTAATGGCGGAAAAGAGAAGACTTCGGGCAAGCGACTAAAAGCTGATGCGTCAGCTAGCGGATCGTTTTACACATCGGGTGTTAAAACTTTTTGGGAGCCGCAACGGCGGAAGAAAATAATTAGAAAGACTTCCGATGCAAAACCAAAAGGCATCTGACGTTAAAACAAAGAAATCAGAAAAAATAATCGAAGTCAAACCGCAAATTTGTCCACAATGGCGGAAGATGAAGTGACAATGGTTCCGATACAAAACTAAACCCCAGCCAATTTCACCAACCGAATTGGGAGAAAATTCAAAGTTAAAACCCAACATCCATCCGCAACGGTAGAGAAAAACATGACCAAAACCTTTCGACATAAACCCAAAAATCAGCCAACGGATCGGCAGACGAAAACGCAGACTCACCCGCAACTGCGGAAGCCGAAAACAAAGACTCGTCCGCAACGGCAAAAAATCAAAACCAAATACCTTCCGATTCAAACTAGTTTCAAACGCAATTAAAGGAAAATGGTGAAGGTTTGATCAATCATTGGAATTCTTAATCAAAATTGAAAAAACAGCTGTAGATCAATCCAAGCATAAGCAAGTCTTTTCTAAAATATTCTCAAACCAAACCCAAGAAGACAAACAAACTAATTCAAGCAAAAGGAGGGTCCTAAATTTTTATGGAATTTTGGGGAAAATGTTGCAGCTGCAATAGAGTGCAGTAAAGGAAATAGGAGGATGATAAAGACTTACCAGTTACAAGACAGTTGATCCTTAGCTTGTCCTCTTCCGCTATGCTTCGCATCCAAAGTCTTCAAGGTTGCTCCTCTTCTACCTATCAAGGGTCAATCTTCCAGATACAAGATGATTCATATATATATAAGCACGTTAGATAAATAATATATAAAATATAGAAACATAAAAATTTATCAAACCAAGATACATGAGACACATATGGAAGAAGGATTCTCTTTATTATCAACAATGAAAAAGTTCAGATTACAACCTAATGCCTGAGACAAGGACTCCTCTGCAACCAAAGGATTCTGAGTTACACTGCTCCAAAGGCATCTGTATAAAATCCACCAGCATGACTTTGCTCTCCAATTCTATGTATATCCAACACCCTCCCCAAGGCCTGTATTTATATGGATGAAATAAGGCAGTTTCGAAGGTTGAAGAGGTTGAGACAGTTAATAAGATTAAGGAAAATGGCTTAACTAATATCAAGTAATCGCGTGTTTTATTTTTAAATGTCAAAGATAGGCATCCACGGGTATCAAGAAGGACAACTCGCGTATGATCCACAACTTTCCATAAGAGCAACCTGCGGATACATCCATCCGCGACTTGCAAACACCAACAATCGCGGATGATCCACGAGTTACATATGGATAGGGTCGCGGATATGTCTTGACATATCTAAAAAGGCAAAGTAAACCACTGGATGGATAATGAATGTCATTTACAAGAAGCTCATCTATAGTGTTTTGGGCAAAACTCAATCCATAGATGTCCTTTTGTGTGCCAACATGAGATATGTCGGCACTCAGACAGAGAGGTGCCATTCAGGTGGATAATAGATTCCCCCTAATGTGTGAGGTCAGAGGGAAGCGATGGCTGAAATACATTATAATAATCATCGTTGGAGAACTTAGAAATCCAATGGAGCAGAGAGAGTACATGAAACAAATACATAGTAATGTCATATACAAAGTTACATCTGAGGATGCTATGTTCAATTTACTGGAACACTAGCTCCTTTACAATATTTGAGTACATCATATGATACGGGTATAAAACCACGTATATTACAAAAGTGTATCGAAGCCACAATATACAATAATGAGTCTTCAAAGATCTAGAAGCTGTGTAAAAGAATGGAACATAATCTTGCGCAACTTAGTCCATCAGTGAGGAACTAAGGTCTTCATAAAGGATCCCAAAGAACCAATACAATCCAAGCCATGTGAATAAGGGTATGCTGAAGGCAAACATGGAAAGAATTCAACAGTTTGTCAATCAATAGATGATAATCAACAACTGAAGCAAAGGAATTCACAAATGTTGAAAATGAATCCTGAGGTACTATCGTCAAAACTCTAGGTCTTCGTCTTCAGGAAGTGTTGAAACGGAACCATGCTGTGATACAGAAGGAAATATATCCTCCAACGGATCACAAGAGTGACTAGGAACTAGGCAAAAGAAGGGAGACACAAATAGATAATAGATATAAAAAAGATGGGATCAGGCTATAGATCAGACACTGGGAAGAGTCCTTGAACGGTGAGCACAACACAGAGATGACCCAAGGCAGCATATAACTTATAGATAGAACAACTAGACTTATCTACCATGTAGGAGACATGATCAGATTCCCCAGGTATAACGGACAAGAGGAGGAGTAAGAAACTCAAAGTGACAGCTGAACACAAGTGGACACTGAAACATGGATATCGGAAAACAAAGAGTGCTATGTTCAAGGTTGACATGATTCCATTACTGAAAACAAGAGAAAACTTCTTCCTTACCTTCCCTGTTAAATTTTAACGAGTCCAAGAAAGTCAACTCGGTTCCCTCTTAATTTTTTAACAAGCTTGAAGAGATGGGAAAATAATGCTTGATAGTGTCACTGATTCATGGATTTAACGAGCCCGAACTAGTACATGCTCGATGGTGTTTTCATAGTTTAGAGAGTCTGAAAACTCCAAAGAAGACTCTAGGGGTGTCCTTTTTCATACAATTTAGTCTCCTGAGGCCGAAAAAGTATAAAACAAACCAAAGAAGAACTCTCTTA
This sequence comes from Pseudotsuga menziesii, assembly GCA_001517045.1. Lineage (NCBI taxonomy): Eukaryota > Viridiplantae > Streptophyta > Pinopsida > Pinales > Pinaceae > Pseudotsuga > Pseudotsuga menziesii. The sequence continues at coordinate 29,251 of LPNX011236009.1, forward strand.
ACTTCCGAAGAAGAAAAGGTGCACCTTTTTCGTACTTAGTCAGGAAGGTCCGAAAAATGTTAAATTACCACCTACCCAACACTCCTTCAAAAGCAGCATATAGCCTGAGTTTTACGAGTGTGAAGGAAGGAAATATCACTCGAAAAGATCCATTTGATTACGAGAAATGGGGCTTACAACAATAAACTCGATGCTTTGTTCTTTAGGTTTTAACGAGCATGACAAATACATAAAGTACACTCGGAATATTTTTCATGTTTTAGTCCAGAGCACGAAAAAAGAGAAAACTAAGCTCATATTGGGGGTTCCTTTTCCGTAAGTTTAGTCCCTCAGGTTCAGAAAAGTGATAAACCTATGCCTAAGAATACTCTTCTCAATTCAAAAGAAAAGAGAGTGTTATTTTCTTGTATTATTCCACATGGTCAGAGAAAGAGATAACCTACCACCAATGTGGATGCCCATTCACATATTCTTAATGAGCCTGAATGGACAAGTTTACTCAGCAGTCAAGTCTACTTTTAGGATTCAGACTTGGGCCTAAAGAAACTCAAAGTCTTTCCCATGAAGTTTTAACGAGTCCGGAAAATTCAATTCGCGGCCTCCTTACTGTTTTTAACGAGCTCGAAGGAGAGCAAAAATAATGCTCTAAATGCGAGGAGATGAGTGTCATAGACAGGCAAAACTAGTTCCAAGCACAAGGAACAAACCCATGCATAATGCAAGGAAAGTGAGCAAGATAAGGACACTTGGGGAACGTCTCCTCAAGGTAAAGGGTGTCAAGTTGCAAAGGCAAAATGATACAAGGCTAAGCGATGATGAGAACAAATATGAGGGCTTATACAACGAGCTAAAAGCGTGGAAGCTGGCATCAGGCTCATAAGCACGAGCAGGGCACATGCAAATGCAATTACGACTTGAAAAACAAGGTAAAGCTAGTAAAAAGTTGTGAATCCAACTAAAAATCCTGTCTCCAAGAAACAACAACATCAAAATCATATTCAGAAGAAATGATCCGATGTGGGTCACTTTGGCAGAAACACATGTGACTTTTCTATCTTCTACAAAAGAAAAAGTCAAGGCAGAATCAACTGAAGAAGATTCGATAGAACCAAGGATCGAGGATTTATAATCAATAAGATCAACATTAGAAGGAGAGCAAAAATCAACAAGGGAGATAGAGTCTGTAGGAACAAACTCGGTATCACATGAGTTGAAAAATTCATAAGAAAAATCAAACTCATCAGGATCACTGACTTTCTTTTCGAAGGACGAGTCAAAAGACTCATCAAGACCAACATAAGAAGAAAGGTCAAGCTTACTAGGCAAATCAGGGTTAGACATAGTCACAACTGAACCAACATCCAAAAGAAGATCAGATAGTATCAAAGACTCTAGGAAGACTTCATCTGAAGGAAGGAGATCATCCAAGATAGGACACATGTCTAAAATTTCAAATGGATCAACAGAGTGGAGAAAAGGCTCTACAGTCTGTATAGGATGACTCACCCAGTCAACTGCTGGGACCAAATCCTGAGAAGGTAAGCATGAAAACAGAGGCTACTTCTTAGTAGCAATTGAACACAAAGGCCATGAGGCCACATAGTTCACCTATGGCGGGTTGGTGTCTATAGAAACACTGGGAAGCAATAAAGGAAAGACCTTGTCTCTAGTCAGGTCAGGAGACAGATCAAGAAAATCCAACTAATCGATAGTGACAATTTCTTTGCCATGATTAAAATACATCACAGGAAAGAATGTTGACACCATAGCTTGCATGGCATAGACATAATCATGTCCGAGGAGCATATTAAAGTCCAAGGGGTCTTCTATCACCATGAAGTCAACTAAGACGGTCTTCCCACCCAAAGTAATAGGTGTTTGAGAAAGAATTCCCAAGGCTGTACAAGTTCTTCTATCAAACACCAGTAACTGACTAGCAGTCGACACAAGGCTGGGAGATCCCATGCCTCACCAAGCACGAGCAGACAAAATACTAACTGAGGCTCCTTCATCAACAATACAACGAGCAATCGTGTAAGGTTCAACTTTGACCTTTATCTGGAAAGGTGCATTAGAAGGAAGGCGCGGCTCAACTAGGCTATCCCAATCAAAGGAAGCAATCCAAGAGCTTGGTGGGGGTTGATCCGAAGCAAGTTCAGTGCCCCCTTGTTCAGTAAGTTCTGAACTAGCAGTGAAGAAAATGTGACTAGCAGACACTTCACTCTCCAAAGGAAGAGTGGGATTGATCGATACTAGAATCGATTCAACCGCTTCGTGAAAGTCACTCTCCGAAGGGAGAGTGGGATTGACCAAAGATGACATTAGTTCAATCACATTAGGATCACTCTCTGAAAGAAGAGTGGGATCGACCAAATCTGATATTGGTTCGACCACTTGATCAACCAAAGGTTGAATAGGTTGTTGAGAAACTATAGGTTGTTCAGGAGAAGGAAATTCTTGAGTCTTGGACCAAACTCTTCGCACCTCCGCGATAGCAGGGCACTTGTGAGTAAGATGATCTCCCTCGCATAGCATACACAGGAACTTAAGTTTGCACTTCAAGCGACCAGTTTTCTCAACGGTGTCAACATGACTAGCAGTGGATGACTGTTTGCTCTCAGCATGACCTACAGAGGCTAAGAGTTTGCCCCCAGCATGAACTACAGAGGCTGGGTGACTGGGTCCAACCTGACTAAGAGAGGTTGGTTGTTGAAAAGCTTCAGAATGTTAAAAAATGGGATGACCATGAATCCAAACTCTTCGCACCTCCGTGATAGAAGGGCATTTATAAGTAAGGTGGTCTCCCTCACAAAGCTTACAAGGAAACTTGTGCTTTTGTTTTGAACGGCTAGTCTTTTCAATAGTGTCAACATGACTTGCAATGGCTGGCGAATTGTCTTCAGCATGAACCACAGAGGCTAAGAGACTGCCCCCAGCATGACTTACAGAGGTTGAGAGACTGGATCCAACATGGCCTGCAGAGTTTGGATGGGCACCACCAACATGAACAACAGAGGTTGAATGGTTAGGATCAACATGCTTTTCAACAGTTGAGTGTGTGCCCCCAACATGAACAACAGAGGCTGGGTGGATGGATCCAACCTAACTTACAGAGGTTGGATGGGAAGGTTCAACTTGAACAACAGAGGTTGAACAGGTGCCCTCAGCATGAACTACAGAGGCTGAGTGAATGGATCCAACATGACCTGAAAAGGTTGGAAGGATCCCACCATCATGATCAATAGATGCTGGATGGTGAAGATCAACTTGAATTGCAGAGGTTGAGTGCTTAGATCCAACATGACCTACAGAGGTTGGATAGGTGCCCCCAGCATGAACTATAGAGGTTGGGTGGTCAGGTTCAACTTGACTTGCAGAGGTTGAATGGGTGCCCCCTTTCTTATGTGCCTTTTTCCTATTCCTCCTTCTTTTCCTACTTTTAGATTGTCGATTACTAGTATCAATACTTTCACCGCATGAGGTAGAAGGAGGAGGAGAATCAACTACAAGTGAAGGGGAAGCAGTGTTTTGATGCCCTTGATATAAGGAGCTTACTTGAGAAGCATCATGAGCATTCAGGATAGTTGGAGTGGAAAACAACCACACCGGTAGCCCTAAGGTGAATCTAGGTAGATTCAGGGTGGCCATCAAGGGAACACCAACATTCCCTGTGAGAGGAATAGTACAAGGAGTTCCCAGCATGGGGATCTCTTGGTTGGTGTTTGAAGGGGTGCTAGCCATAGTTTCAAACCAGAAGACAAAGTCTGAGGTTGATAGGCAACCAAAATTACAAAGCACACACCTAAAGGCACACTAAGTACATACAAACCACACAGCACTCACTAAAAATTCCTAAATCCAAACAAACAAACAGGTATAAGGTATACTTTTTAGAAGAAAGCTAATAGACAGTTACTTGGTGTCCCTGTAGATGTTCTTAGGCACAAGTGGAGGAACCACCCACCGCCCTCCCACACTTTCTACTGGGGTTACCTTCCAAGTCCGTCCAAGGTCAACCAGAAATAACCTTCCTGTGTACCTGTGTATGAACCCTAGATGTCAAGAGACTAAAGGCTACCTTAACTATACCAACAATCTAGGGGTACAGTCACAAGCCAGACTCATATGCATGGGCAGGGTAGCTGAGCCCAAAACTCTGTCTAGGACAGAATCCCCAGATGCGTAAAAGTCTTGAGTTATCTCCTCTGTCCAAGCCTCCACGCGGCCTCATGCTTAACTCCCGTTTGAGAGGAGATTCCCAGATACAGTCGATAAAATCAAGGATTTACCTAGTGATTGGCCAACTACGTCTGAATTTAACACTTGTGGAGAGTTGAAACTCCCTAATCCACAAGTCTATCCTAAGCTAGTTGGTGTATGACCCTATAAAATAAAACTTACTAGTAATTTTTAAATTATATCGTTTATTTTAAGGGTTGTTTTTAGTCAGGGGATAAATGGCATGAAACTTATGTGGTTTTTTGACTCAAAGTTGAAACATAATGACTAAGCAGAGAGATATGAAATGCAAAAAAGCAAAAACTATTCTCTTTATTTTTCAAATAGAAACTTGAAAACCAAAAAAGAACAAATTCTTTTTATTTTTATTTTTTCAAAAACAATGATATGCCATGCAATCTAGACTAAAAACCTAATCTACATGCATATAAAGAAAACATGCATTTTTGTCTTTTTCTTTTATAAATGCAAAATAAAAACAGCCTATCAACTAATGCAAGCAAGTACGGTAAGCAAAGCAAATAGACAACTACTCTACACCCCACAAACAAACCCTAGGTTTCCCTAAAGTTAGATATCAACCTCTCTTGAAAAGAAGGCTTACAAAAGTAAACAAACCAACAACTTCGGAATGAAGAGACCAAGCAAAAAGACTAACATAAACAAAGTTCAAGAAGTCCCAAGTATCAATCTAAACCTACAAACAAAGGCTGCTCAATACCTTGTCCAACAAGGTCAAGCCAAAGAAGGAGGTGGGGGGGGCAAGCAACACAAACAAGTATAGGTTCTTTTTAATTTTCTTTTATAAATGCAAAAGAAAAACTACCTACAAAGCAAAGTATGCATATAACAAGAAGAAAGTAAAAGGAACTTTGCTATACAACCACCAAACAAACTCTAGAATGCCCTAAAGTCAGCATAAACCCTACTTGGAAGGAAGGCTCGCATAAAAGACAAGTCAACTATTTTGGCATGGTGAAGATAACCAACAAAACAAGAAGGAAACCAACACCAACAAGCTTCTGAACTTAGACAAATATCACTAACAGAGGCTGATCAGAAACATAATCCAACAATCAAACCAAGCAAAGGAGGTGGGGAAAGAGCAAAGAGAAAACCCTAATGCTATAAAAACTCACCACACAGATAAAGAATAAGCAACAAGGATGACACTAACTCCCTAGAGTCATGCACCTACAATGAATTGTACTTGAGCAAACTTGAATCAAATAAATTGTCTAAAAGCAACAAACTGAAGCAAACAGGCTGACAGAACCAAAAGACAACCAACAAAGGAAGGCTAGGAACCCTATCTTGGGTGCACACAATGACAAAAATCACTGTAGACTTATAAAGGCCAATGAAAACCAGCCACTGTCGAAAGGCAGACTGGAAAAATAGAGCCTAAGACCCTGATCACAGATCTGGACAAAGACACCTTAACCCACAACCCAAACAAGCCAACCACTTCAGCATGAAAACAGAAAATAATCCAAGTAAAAGAGACTCAAGGGCTTTCGAAAAAGCACAAAGTGTGATCAACAGAGGCACTCAGACAAGCTACACAGCATTCATAAAGAAAAACAACTCACCAACAGGGATTACAGAAAGAAAGGAACAAGCAAACCTTAACTTAAAAATCCCTACTTCCAGGCATATCCGCGACTGTATAGAAGCGCAACCCGCGGATGATCCTCGACTGTTCAATATAGCAACCCGCGAATGCAGGTTTGTATCCGCGACTGTGCAGAAGAGAAACTCGCGGATAGGTATAAGATTTTTCTCAAAAAAAAAGAAAAATTCCCAAGGATTTCAAATACTAAGGAAAGTATGAACCAGGATGTAAGATCACACACAGGCTTCAAGAAAAGACTAGTCAGGGGTAACAGAAACAACCTACAATAGTCTAGGCATCCCCAGCGGAGTCGCCAATTCTATTGTACAAGATTATACACTTTATAACCATAGGTCTGGGGTTACCAACATACTCAATAAACTTGCATACAATTGACTCTAGAGTGCAGTAAAGGAAATAGGAGGATGAGAAAGACTTACTCGTTACAAGACGGTTGATCCTTAGCTTGTCCTCTTCCGCTCTACTTCACATCCAAAGTCTTCAAGGTTTCTCCTCTTCCACCTATCAAGGGTCAATCTTCCAGATACAAGATGATTCATATATATATAAGCAGGTTAGATAAATCATATATAAAATGCAGAAACATAAACATTTATCAAACCAAGATACATGAGACACATATGGAAGAAGGATTCTCTTTATTATCAACAATGAAAAAGTTCAGATTACAACCCAACGCCTAAGACAAGGACTCCTCTGCAACCAAAGGATTCTGAGTTACACTCCTCTAAAGACTTCTGTATAAAATCCACCAGCATGACTTTTCTCTCCAAGTCTATGTATATCCAACACCCTCCCCAAGGCCTGTATTTATATGGATGAAATAAGGCAGTTTTGAAGGTTGAGGAGGTTGAGACAGTTAAGAAGATTAAGGTAAATGGCTTAACTAATCTCAAGTAATCACGTGTTTTATTTTTAAATTTCAAAGATAGGCATCCGTGGGTATCAAGAAGGACAACTCGCGTATGATCCGTGACTTTCCATAAGAGCAACCCGCGGATACATCCATCCGCGACTTACAAACACCAACACTCGCGAATGATCCGCAAGTTACATATGGATAGGGTCGCGGATATGTCTTGACATATCTAAAAAGGAAAAGTAAACCACTGGATGGATAATGAATGTCATTTACAAGAAGCTCATCTATAGTGTTTTGGGAAAACCTCAATCCATAGATGTCCTTTTGTGTGCCAACATGAGAGATGCTGGCACTCGGACGAAGAGGTGACATTCAGGTGGATAACACCCTACATAAGGGTAATCATTGATGGCAATAATCTGTCATCGTCACCATGTAAAGAAATCAGTTGGGTAGGGGTTGGACACCCTACCTCCACCCAGTCTGTGCATAGCATCTGCCGAATGTCATTGGGCTAGATCTCAAACCCCGTGAGGAGGAACATCATCTCTAGGGCTTAGCCCTGGAACACGCTCAAAGAAGAATGTGCTCAATATACTTCTGAAATCGAAGTTTTGTACCCTTCCCATCTTGCAGTCACTGAGTTGCTGCTTCATGTTACTAAACAACGTTGTACTCCAATTGTAAACTATGGGTCTCATGGAATCCACTGCATAGAACATCAATGGCCGCGAGTCCTGGTGGAGTGATGCTAGTTGAGCTATCCTATCGAGTGCCAATAGTATGGCCTTCAGTCCTATCACATGGATGGAGTTTGTCGAGATCTTACTCTGAACCTTTTCTGTGTCTAGAAAAAAATATACTGAAATGTACTCATCAATGGTTAGGCCACCTCCGAGCCTGCGAGAGCGTAGGTTCACCACCTCTCCCCGTCGGGACAATCCTATAATGAAGTATATGTCCTCCACCTCTATAGTGAGGGACATCTCGTCGATATGGAAGGACTCTAAGTCTGGATCCTAGTAGTCTACTAGCATCTACAGGAGTCTTGGTTTGGTCCTCACGCTACCAAGACACCAAAACTTGTATAGCCCACATGCACATAGAGCTTGTTGAGCCATCAAATCACCCCGTATAGCCTCTTCTATGTCTCCATGTTCCCTCTCCCTCCATTCTAGAACCATCTTGCACATTAAAAATAAATTTTGGTCATTAGATACGTTAAAAAACTATGTGCGTTGCCACATACATGACTATTTGCAAAACAACCGCGTATCTACACGGGTTTGGGAGGTTTTTCCGCATATAACTAGCCCTATACATGGAAAAAGCCTCGATTTTTGCGTGGGCCGAAAAGACTAATTTATACTGGCCTAAAAGTAAAAAATTGACGATGTAAATTGAAAAAATTTACATGAAAATGGAAGAGGAGGACATGAGAAGTTACCTGGAACAAATGGCGTTGAATTTCGCCAGACGAAGCTCTCGGAATTCATGATTGAAGTTCTAAGCTCAAATGGGTAAAAATTTCAAATGATATGTAATTTTTGAATTTTTTTACTATTTATAGAAAAATTTTGAAAATTTTGAAAATTTTTACCCACTTTATATAGTTTTGGACCATTTTGGACTAATCTGATGATGTAGAAGTCCGTTTTGAGCGTTGTTTCAACCATTTTTTTGACCCGTTCATGTCGCTCTCAAGTATTATGTCTAAACTGGAATATATGTTAGATTTCACATTGGTGTGCATTTTGCATGACCTTATGACCATTTCATTATAACCTTAGGTACGAACCCATTCTATCTTGTCATGGAACCTTCTTGTTGTTTTAGAAGTGACATGATGTGAATGGTAGAGCTTGACAATACATGGGTGCCCTAGTTGTCTCCTGTGTTGCATTTTGTGCCCATGCCAACATTTTTTCCCTTTAGGGTGTAGGATTCCTTTTTATAGTATTGCCATGTCTTTGCACAAGAGCCTCATACTCCTCTTGATCTGTTTGTTGCCCTTTGTCCCCAGGACTCCCTTATGTCAAGTTGTAATTGCATTATCATGAGTTTTTCCTGCCTCATTGAGCCTTATGTCGGCTTCCCTGATTTTGATTATCATCCATATAGCTCGATCGTGTCTCATGTCTAGCCATGCAGAGCCATTTTACATATCCTTTGTCTCTTGATTCCCCATTTTTCACTAGGAGGGGACTTTCCCCTGAGTTTCATTATCCTACACATGTGTCCTTGCATTGAGAATAGGTATGTTCCACTGCTTGGAACTAGTTTGTTTTCCCATTGACACTCCTTTCCTCCTAGTTTGTAACTATAAAGCACTTTTATTTTTTTTCAAGATTTTAAAAATATTTGAAAAGGTCCAAAAAAATTAAAAAAACAAAAAGCCGGAAAAGAAAAAATGTTATCTTTGCCAGCAGTCAAGTCATGTCGCCTTCAAACAGAGCAATGTATATCACATCCATTGGTTGGGTTAATAGTTTGACTTTAGGAGTTGTACTTGTTTCTTTGAGTTTATCTCCACCGACTAGTTAAGCTTCCGGTCCCTATGGAGCCTCTGTCGATGCCTCTTGTGTCACAGAGATATCCCAATTTTTTATATCGAGTCTATGCTTCCTACATTAAGTCACCATTCACCTTTATGCTCTTGTTCGAAGGAAGTTGAAACTTGAGTCAGCCATTCCTCAGTTCTCTTTACTTTGCATGTCGTCCATTCTCGGTACTGATACTAGTTCATGCACTTTATGATCGAGTCCGTCCACATTATGTAGCCTTGCTGAGTACCTCATGTTGGATGATGAGAGATGCATTAATTCCCTCCTTCGAGCAGATTTCATCCCATCGACTTTAGATCATTTATTCTGGGATAGGAATCTAGAGTCATTTTTTAGTGCCTTTTCCAGCCATCAGTGGCAGGTTCTCTCGCCATCTACAGTTTTTGGGAATACATCAATGTCCTCTAATTAATGGATCCTTTCAATTTTTTGACCTCAACACATTTATCTACACTTGTTAGTTTGCACTCTAGTACCTTGATTCCCATTTTCATTATCAGTGGGTGATCTCGCGTCTGTTAACGGTATACATCAATTACAGGTAATCAGACGATGGACTACTATGTTCAAAATTGACACCTCTATTCACATAGTAAGACATGTACTCGTAGAGGATTGTGTAGAAGTGTTTGGCTTAGGGAAGACCCGGGTTCTATACTTTTGTCTTTGCACCAACAAAAGACCCACAGTGTTGGCCCTTTCGGCAACAACCTGGGAACAGGTTGCAGTCTCACCCAAAACAGCTATGGGGTGCCGCAGAATCAGGTTTTTGCAAATAGAAGAGGGATATTAATGTACCTTTATCCTTTAACAAATAATAATCATACAATATAGGTATTCGACAGTCACTTATATAGCTTCACAGTTAGATAAACAACAGTGTCTTGCTTAACCCTTAACTGGGAATTCACGGCGAAGTTAGTACTTAGCAGTGATCTTACTTATCAGTTATATACTTGTCAATGCATAAAAGAACATAACAGAAACAACACTAAAGAACCACAACACAAGATATAGCGTGGTTCACCCCCAGTTTAGGGGCTATGTCCACGGAACTGTGTTTTATTCAACTCTTTACAAAAACCACAGTTCTGATCTGCGCACTTAGCTGCAAATCCCTTCAATTCCTCAAGTTGTGCACTAAGCTGTAGATCTCTGCACACACAGCTACAGATCTTCTTAATCACCCAAAAACCCTCTACGCACACAGCTGTAGAGGTCATCCACGCACACAGCTGGGACTTAACCTTTATTACAAAACTAGCCTTAGCTTCGCATCAAATCATCTTACATCAAAATCCTAACCTGACTCTTTTACAAAAGTGCTTATTTATACAAGTGCACTTATTACAAAACCATGGGCTTAAACCATGGGAACCCCGAACCCTAAAACCTGGAATTAAACCATGGGTTAATTACAAAAAGAGGGCTTTGACTCAACCCCAACACCCCTAAGACTATTTTGAGTTGTAACTCCGCTTACAAGCTTCCACAAAAACTGTGGAGTTACCAAAATTAAGGACCGTTAAGGTGCGCACCCCAACAGGCCCCTAAGACTCACTAGTGTCCTGTCCTGGGACACTCTGCTGTCTGTCTGGTGGGAGAACTTTGTTGGTGAAGACAATGAACTGCTTGTTAAGGCCATGCATGATATTGTCGGCTGCTTGCTCCTTCTCCACCAACTCCTACAATGCTGCTGCTGACGCTTCGCTAGCCTTTTCCTGTGCAAATGCATCATACTCCTTTAGAACTTTGAGTTGGATATCCACAGCAGTACTCAATTCCAAGGCCTCATTGACAAGGGGCTGCATAGAATTTTCCAGCAGTGTTGCTTTCGTTCTGTACGACTCAATTTCCTGCTGGAGTTCCTTGCTTTTCTTTACCTTGAGCATTTTCTGCATAGGAGGCAGGGTCTTAATTTCCACTTTCACTACGTCCAACTCTGCCTGTCACTGTTTGATGGTTTCTTGTAGCTTTTGTACTTATGGATTTTCCTGTAGTGTTGTCCAGGCATCGACGCTTTCCTCTAGTAGTTTGGCTACACTGCCTACAAGATCAGATATCTTCGTTGCTGAAGCCTGAATGTCTCTGCGATGTTGCTCCCTGACCTCTGGTGGGCTCTCTAGGGTGATGCGTAGTTGAAGCTCCGCAATCTGAGTCTCATGTTCTGCTTTGAGCTTCTCTATTTCACTACGATTCTGCTGTGCATAGTCCTTCAGCTTGGCAATTTTTTGCTCCGGCTCTTCCTCAGCCTGTATGTCGAATTCAGGAAGACTTCGACACGCCTCATCCAATACTCGTGCCAATGTGACTTGCTTACGTTCTGCGTCGCTCTTCCTCTGGTCTGCTTCCTTCAACTGCGCTTCAAGGATCTCACTCCACTTCATAGTATTTTTCAATTGTATCTGTGAGTAGTGGTCCCATGCTTGGATCTCCTTCATGATTGTTGAATGGTAGAGATGCAACTCCATCATGGGAATCTTGGTTTAATCCATTCCAACTATCATGCTCATCTCTGAGCGATATGCTGCGTCAGTTATTATGAGTGCTTCTCTTGACACTTGTCCCCTATTTTCTCTAACTAGCCATTGTCTTGTGTCGGGCTGTGCATTTACTGGGGTGCTGTTTACTGCAGCACCAGTTGCTGATTTTTCTGCTAACTCTTTTAGCTCTGAAATTCCCCGAGCTACGCCGGTGAGTGCATCAAGGTGCGTAGCAATAAACTCTAACCATTTCTTGGTGAGAACTTCTATGGAATTCGTCAGAGCCTAATCAAGCTCCTCAATTGTCAGGCCGAGTTCTTCATCGATATTCTTATCTTTGGATGCCTTCGTTTTCTTTTGGGACTGAGGTTTGGTCACTTCCTCTACTTCTGGTGACTTGCGCTTATCTGGCCGATTAGGGTTTGAGACTGTTTTGACCGAATCCTCTTCTTCCTCTTCATCTCTATCATCTCCACCCTAGTCGCCTTCACTCTACTGCGACGCACTCTGTTATTCACTTTCCTCTAGTGGGTCATTCTGCTACATCTGACTAGGGCCAGCACCCACATTAGTGACTGGAGGGATTGGAATGTTGGGCTTTGTCCCTGTGTCCTTCAACCATTCAACCGACCACTGCTGAACTACTGCGAGGATGTCTTCTTTGGTCACCACGTATGGCAACTTCCAGCATGCCTTTTTCTTATCTGCATGGGCCTGGATGAAGACATTATGCATGTCGGCCCTGAAGTTGGCGACTCCATCATATTGAGAGAATAGCCCATTACTGAGCCGTGGGGTCTTTATGATCTCATATGAGATACTCATCATATAAAAGGCAAACATATAGTTCATCATCTGTTGGAATGCTTTGTCCTGTGACACCCAGAGAGATGCGTACCTCGCTGCGCCAGGCATGTTCGAAGGCACAGCAACAAACTGCGCCTCGGTAGGTTCTTTCCATCCAACTAGTGTGATAAGGACTATCAACCAAGAGTAGTGAAAAGTTCTACCTTTCTCCTACGCGTCGCAGGCATCTTCAAGGAATTCCTTCGCAATGTACGCTGCCCAGTTGTAACTGCAGCCTTTGGCACAGCTCGCAACAATACTGACAATCGGGGCAGGCACTTCATATGGTTTGCACTTTCTCATCAATTTGCAGGCTAAGAGTTCAACTGCGAAGCGAATGTTTTGGTGCTGAATTGTCGAGGTTTGATACCCTCGCTTTCCTTTCGTTAGGTCGAAGTGGTCCTTCATGCTTTGTGCCAGCTTCGTATCTTCGTGTTTTGAAGGAAATTCTATCCCTGGATCAGGCCCTTCCTTTGGTAAGCCTATGATCCTATGAATAATCTCACCATTGATAGGAATTCTTTTGTCTCCTATCCATAGGTACCCATCATGTACTAATGCCAAGAGCTGCTTGACCACTATGGTCACCTGTGTGCTGCGACCAAAGTGGGGAACCTCGAGCATCTTCAACAAACCAGCTTTATCTAAGCCAGCAGCCCACTATTTCACTTCCAGTAATGTAGCTCCAGTCTTTGGATATTTGACGAAGTGCAAGTATGTTCCCGAGGCGAACTGTGGAAACTTCCCATGATCATTCATATCATGGTCTACATACTTGAGTCGGTCTATTTTCCCTGTCATGGTTCCAACCAACTGCACACCCTGTGGCAGCTAAGGGGTGTGTAAAGTGAACTTAGCATTCCTCCGCAGTGGTTGAACTCCTGGTCGAACAGGATGAAGATAAGTTGGGCACTGCGGTGCAATGTTCTAATCCCCTTGAGATGGGATCTCTGCTGAACCAGATGGATTCATCTTGGGATCCTCCGATGTTTTCCCTGATTGCTTGTGTCTGTCTTCGTTCCACTTAGAGCGTACTTCAGGTTTAAACTTCTTCCTGGTAGATCGTGTCTGCATTGTTTGAGGTGGTGCTGGGGAAGTCTCTTCGCAGGGTGCAGGCATAGGTGGATGGCTAAAAAGGTTCGGCAGACCCCCTTGTTCAAATTCTCTCACTAATTCCTGAAGCTCGTGATCAACGGTCATGGGCTCAATTGCAAAACTCAAGAAGCTGCGTAATGCAAACTTCATGGGTGTGGGTGTCTTCTTATAGAATCCATCAACGAAATCTATCATAATTGTGCATTGAAGACACCAAATCTGATAGAGATCTTGTCCAAACAGTGGTAGGTTTTCCAAGATCTCATTAATACAAGCAGTTAATATAGGTAACGTACCGGTGCCTCCAAATTTGGTGTCCTCCAACAGTAGTATTTTAATCTCCGAAAAATCTTTCCTTCTTCGGCACAAGCAGTAACTCTAGCTGCACCACAATGGGGACATTCGACACTTCCTGATGCCATCTACGACATGTCTTCGAGCTTCAACCCATGACAGAATGTCTTCCACCACCTCAATGATGCCTTTTATTTCTGAGAACTTCGTCAAAAATAGGTCCTGATACTCATGGAGAAGTTGAGTCACTTTTCTCACCATTTATTCATCCCAATAATCTCCAATGATAGCATACTTAAGCTTTTCTTCTGATCCAATGTTTGATGTCCGCGTCTTCAAGGGCTGAGTCGCTTTAGGTGCTTCAACTACTGGTCCATGTACTTCAAAGTGTCCTTCTAACTCAGGAATGTTAATGTTGCATGGATCATCATCCTCGTCAATTGCAAGGTTATAACATTCTACTGCATTAGCTTCTTGTTCCTTCCAATCAAGTTGGTATTCTGCTATTTCTTGATCATCAAACACTTTAGTATGGATCAACCTAGTAGCTGCGTCCAAAGCAGGACAAACCTCATTAATAGAAAATTTCAGCACAAAACTATCAACAAGACTATCCCAACTTACAGTACCATGGCGAAGCTTGACCTCTGCATACCAGTTCTTTGCTATAGGTTCCAGGGTGTGCACAAACCTATGTACCCATTCTTCATGAGGTACATGCTTCCATGCTTCGTAGCATTGCTCCAAATGTCCCTGAGTACTAGTCTTACCATTAAACCTGCTTCACACCTCTTGAGGTTGATCCCTGAATCTTAGGAAAAGGGACTTCTGGCACGCTTCCCAACTATGAATGTACTTTTTATGACCATTCCACCATCTGGTGGCTGTGGCTCTGAATGCTAAATCTAGAATCTCCATTTTCTGTGAATCTGGTACCTGCTCTGAGAATTGTATAATAAAATCTATTGGGTCTGTCAAGCCATCAAAGGTAGGAAAGTCTCTTGTCTGCGAACCAATCCATCTGAGAGACTTGGTAATTCTTTCACATCGATGTCCATGTAGTTCATAAAGTCTATTCTTCCAATTCTCTAGACCGTCATCTGAATCTGTCATGTAGGAGTTGTCACACTACCAATCCATGATACCTTCGGCAGTAGGATCAACATAATATTCTTCCTTAGCTGTGATGTTGTAGATATGGTCCAAAACATCCTGATCTTCATCTCTGAGTGGTTCTGTGTACCTTTCTCCTTGAGAAGGGTCCAGTGGTACTATGACTCTCAAACCTTTCCCTTCGAAAGTCATCTGTCTGTTCTTAAGGTTAATGATTGCAGCATTGTCTATTGCCCACTCAATTCCTAGCAAAGCTAGGTAGGGGTTTCTATCATCAATTATCTCAATGACTTCAAAGTCTGCTAAAGTACTAACCCCATCAATATCTACTAGGACACTAGGGAATATTCCTAGGGGCACAATCTTCTGTTGATTGGCTAATATAAACTATATAGGAGACCATTCAAGGGTAGGTTTTCCCATTTGTTCCCATGTTTGTTTAGTTAAGACATTTACTTTGGATCCTAGGTCCAGAATGACATCAGTCATGTCATATTCTCCTATCTGAGCATGTAATCTCATTTCTCTTCCAGTTCTTCTGACTCTATTAACAGTTTTTTCCTTACCAGAGCTTCGCTGAGGTTCACAAGAAGCAATAACTTTCTGTAACTCATTTAAAGCGTTCTGATTTCTTAAGAGCTTCATGCAACTCTGTAAAAATGAAGATAGTGTACTTACTTTATCCGTCGAAGCTTCTTGAGACAGTGACTGCTGCTGAGGCTGTTGCGTAGGTGCTACTGGTGTGCTCGGATCAGTAAAGTCTTTTTTGGCTTCCAGAAATGTCTCTTTTTCTCTTCCCAAATAGAAGGTTGGAATTTTCTCTGGGGCCTTATGAACCCAAGCCTCATCAGGTTGTTTCTCCTTATTCTGTATTTGTGTCATGATACCACTCCTTGTAACAACATTAATGGCTGGAACAGGTCTTTTCTCTACAGCAATCATCTGAATATTCTGAGTAGGAGCACTATTTCTTTCTTGTATCTTGGCTATCAGCTGCGGGCATTGCTCAATCACATGGTCGACTGCTCTGCAATATCGACATGTCGTAGTTGGGTTCCGACAGTCTCTAGCTAGATGTCCTACCTGATTACAGTTATAGCACACCACCTAGCCTTGACCTCTTCTAGGCATACCACCACGACCACGACCTCCAAAAGTACCTCGACCTGAGGTACTACCATGGTACCCATATCCATCATTTCCTTGTCCATCATTTTGTACCCTATAAGTATCATAGGTTCGTTCTCTCATGAGGTCAAAACTGCAACATTCATCCTCGTTGTGTCCAACTGACTTACAGAAATTGCAATAGGGGTTCTTAGTTACTTGCACATATCTCTGTAGTAGATAGCAGTCTTCAGGTCGATGCTGGCTAGTTGTCCTACAGATCTCACAATATAGTACACTACGATTGAATGGGTTTGGCGCACCAGAATTCAGGTAATTTCTTACCACAGGACATTGTTCCTTGTCATGTTCTTCTATCCAACATCGTGTACACCAAACCTCTTCTCGAACAGCTTTTCCTTTCTTCATGTCACACAGCTCCAAGGCCATTGCTGCTAACTGCACTTGTATTTGAGCTATACCAGAACTATCTTTGATAGGAGCTGTTTCAAGCTTCATAGCAATTTCCAAAGCCTCTTGTTGATCAGCAACCTTCTATTGCATGAGTGGAGTCTTGATATGCGGTAACAAAGTTGCAATGAACAATTTATTATGCTGCGCTAGTCCAATAGTGAAACTAACTTGATCTAGCAGAACTTTGAACCTCTGATCAAAGTCCCACACTGATTCTCCTCGCCTCTATTGAATTTCCTTTAGTTTAGTGATACACTGCGACTCTAATTTAGGCTTCTTAAATTCCTTTATCATTGCCGCTTTTATATCAGCCAAGACATGGTTCTGAGTACTATCAAAACTTCATGAACCAGGTCAAAGCGCGGTCTCTAAAATAAGTAACCAGCTGTGCTCTTCTTGTATCTTGATCCGTAATGTTCTTGGCAGTCCACATGGCTTAACATAAGAACCAAAACTGTTCCGGATCCTCTGATCCAGTTCCTTTAAAGACTGGGAGTTTAATTTCATCATTCATATGGGCCATCGCGGATCTAGGGGGGGAGAGAGGGGGATTGGTAGTAGGCCCGGGGGGAACTTACGGGGGTAGACTGACCTGCGATAGGAATACTCAGGCTAGGGTTGCTTTTAGACTGCGACGGGTTCTCGGGGATAACAGGGCTTCACTGCGGGGTTGCTGAAGGGTTTCCAACAGAAGGGGTTTCGTCGAGTGTCGGGTCTGCTGAACTTATAAGGGTATACTCAGTATTCTGACCTAGGGTATAGGATCCAAAATTACTCTTGTATTTTTTACCACTTTGCAGCAAACCACTTTGCTCGTCGAAGTCACTTTCACTGCCAAACATAAGTTAGTACTACTAAATCTAACAGTCTAATTCAATGAGTAATATACCTTTTTCAGCCAATAGTATTTTAATTTTCAAATTAAATGAATTCAAGTACTTACCCCTTGGTCCTTTGAAAAACTGTCGTTCGGCTTCACTGAAGGAATTACTTGTGTCGATGGCAAACTCTGTCACAAATTCTTCAAGGGTTCACGTTGTCCAGAAATCAACAGCTCGGGATATCTCGTTATTCACTCTTTTCAATATATTAATTCTTGCGGGGGTCCAATCAGGAAACTAGCCTTCTTGGAAGTTCGTCTTTCTCTCTGTCAACCTGGATAACCACTGGTGCAACTCTATGTGGATACTACCAAAGAAAATTTCATAAACATTAGAAAAAACATACCTTTGTAAAAAGTTGTCTGAACTGCGACACGGATCTTTGTTCTCTTGTTCAGCAAATTTCAGATAAGTCTCTTCAATCCAATCACCGATTTCTTTCACTGAGGGTCTCCAAAACATAGCCCTCTAGGTACGACATAAACCCCTCTTGAGCAGATACTGAGTTCAACTGGCAACAAACCAATTTGTTGGGCTTAGGGCAGACCCAGCTTCTATACTTTTGTCTTCACACCAACAAAAGACCCACAGTGTTGGCCCTTTCGGCAACAACCTGTGAACAGGTTGCAGTCTCACCCGAAACAGCTATGGGGTGCCGCATAATCAGGTTTCTGCAAGCAGAAGAGGGATATTATTGTACTTTAGCCTTTAACAAATAATAATCATACAATACAGATCTTCGACAGTCACTTATATAGCTTCGCAGTTAGATAAACAACAGTGTCTTGCTTAACCCTTAACTGGGAATTCACGGCAAAGTTATTACTTAGCAGTGATCTTACTTATCAGTTATCTACTTATCAATGCATAAAATAACATAACAAAAACAACACTAAAGAACCACAACACAAGATATAATGTGGTTCACCCCCAGTTTAGGGGCTATGTCCACAGAACTGTGTTTTATTCAACTCTTTACAAAAACCACAGTTCTGATCTACGCACTCAGTTGCAGATCCCTTCAATTCCTCAAGTTGCGCACTAAGTTGCATATCTCTGCGCACACAACTGCAGATCTTCTTAATCACCCAAAAACCATCTGCGCACACAGTTGCAGAGGTCGTCCATGCACACAGCTGGGGCTTAACCTTTATTACAAAACTAGCCTTAGCTTCGCATCAAATCATCTTACATCAAAAACCTAACCTGACTCTTTTACAAAAGTGCTTATTTATACAAGTGCACTTATTACAAAACCATGGGCTTAAACCATGGGCACCTCGAACCCTAAACCCTAGACTTAAACCATGGGTTAGTTACAAAAAGAGGGCTTTGACTCAACCCCGACACCCCTAAGACTATTTTGAGTCAAAACTCCGCTTACAAGCTTCCACAAAAACCGCGGAGTTACCAAAATTAAGGACCGTTAAGATGCGTGCCCCAACAAGAAGACCTTCTAGATTGGTGGAATTTCATATATGCTACCTCCTTGATCATGCCAATGTTCATGAGATTTCAGCTCTCATGACTTGATTCCAGTATAAGTCAGATATTTCCAGCCATTATGAAGATCTTGATCCATTGTATATCTTCAGGTTTCATGGAGATCATGATCCTTTGTATATCTTCATCATGGAGATTCTGATCTATTTATATTGTACATGGTGATGACCACACATGTCATATATCATGCCTATTCATGGCCATTGTACTCTTATGTATCCAAGGCTGCTATATCTACTTGCAGTTATGTGCAGAGTTTGATCATTGTATTGTACTATTGGATGGTTGGTTCTTCCACCTGTTTCTTCATCACTCCACTTCTGGGATGGAATTATAATGTATTTCGGCCATTGTATGACCCATTTGACCTCACACATTAGGGGGCATCTGTTACAACTGATTTTACCACACATGGTGGATCCCACCTTTATGGCCTTCCCTGTCCCTTTGCAGACTCTTTAGACCCCATGGACCATTTTTGTACCTTTGATGTTTCAAAGATCATCCCTGAAAACATGTCTTATTTGCTATACGTGAGTTTTAAACCTATTCTCGCGTATATACGCAAATTTGACCCTCAAACCTACGTACTGTTATACCAAAATCCTGTCGTCATCATGTGATAAGACCTTTGACATACCTACTTGCCCTGAAATCCTAGCTTCTTGAGTGAAGACTAAATGGTTTCTTGTTAGTCTATCATACAAATTCCCAGCACCGCTCATCGTCCTTTATCAGGAGCGGTACCCTTGTTCGTACCGCTTTTCATCGGTTGTCCACAAGCGGTGCCACTTCCTGTCACCCTTGGTCCATAGGCGGTTATTATCAGAACCGCTCTGTCAAAGAAGGAGAAGTGCAATACCCTGGGTAAAAGGGTAAAAGGAGAAGCTTCTCGAGGCTTCTAGATGCTAAGCCTCAAGATATCTCTTATCCCTACTACTGTGGGTTGGTTGAGCTTGAGATCCCTCATCCTAGGATCTTAGAGGCGACCTCACCCACTAATTTCTCAGCCATCTCTATCCATTAAAGCCCTATATATATGAGCTCATAGCCATGGTTGAGGAGGTTAATCTAGGATTTTTCTTCAAATATATGATTTTAAATCTTAGAAGGAAGCCCTTCCATTATTTTAAATCCCCTTTCTATATACCTTTAGGTTCCATAATGAAATTTTTAGCTCTTACCTTATTTCTCCCTTTGGTTTGTTCCTCTCCAACTCCTAATGAGAAATGGTGCTAACACTTCATGTTTAAAAAACCTTGAAGACTTCAGATTTTAGACCCAAGCTAATTATTTTAATGTCCCTTTTTGATATTGTTTGGTGATTATGTATATTAGTCATTATAGAGTGTTTCATTTGTTTGTATGGATGTACACCTTATCTCTACATATGAAAGTGGGCCCCATCATTATTTGTGCAACAGGTTCTCTTAGAAACATGGTTATGCATTTTTCTCATCTTTCTGCAACAAGTCCCATTAAGGTAGTTCTCTTGTTTGTTAATGTATGCCTCACACTTTGAGTTTGGTTTTAAGAACTGAGGTAACATACTAATTCGTAGGAAAGAAAAGATACAAATAAAAAGAATGTTGTTCATGTTTCAAATGGGAAAGGATAAATTAATGGTAGGTTTTGAGAACAAGAATGTGGAAGAGAGATCCAATGTGGAGTATTGCCTTATATGTTTGTAGTCATGATCAAGCTAGATGGGTATGGTATGAACACTTCATTGTCACTTTATTGATGTGAATTGTAGTTTTTTTCAGTTTTCTTAATTTTTTGAGAGGGCATGTTGGTTGTTAGTTAGGATCAGCTAGTTTGGTATAGAACTTGATAGATCAGAAGATACAATAGAGATATTTTAGAAGTCGATCATGATCCTCCCAGATCTTTTGCAAAATTGTGCTCTTTTCTTATGGGAAGGGGACTTTTGACGAGAGGGAATCCATGGACTTCAGTGGGAGGGTCACTTTCCTTTTCTTCTTTTGTGGCAGTTTTTTTCCCTTCTTTTTGATCTACATTGATATGGTCTTGTGGAACATGGGCCTCACTTAGTTCTCCACCCCAAGGTCCATGTTCCCTAAGTATGCATATCTATTTCTTGATTTGGATAAGTTTAGATAGTTGGGGCTTGGTTTTGTTTTCCAAAGCTGGAATTTCTTATGTTGGTACCAGGATCTACCCCATCAAAATATTTATATTATGGCAGTGCACATATAAAGACAAACCCTAAATTTCACTGCTAGAATGTCCACCAGTATCTTTTCTAAAAACATGAATGTTCCAGTTAGCCGGGTTCATGAAGCAGTACCATATCGTTTTATCGCATTTGTGGTTTATGTTGTTCTTACAACTCCTAAATCCTTATTTTTCCACAGTCAACCCCCATGAGACCCTATCATTGCTTATACCTTTAACTTTATGAGTCTAGATTTTCCTTTATCATACTACTCTTGTAGTCTCTCATTTTCATTTATAAATATCTATATTAAATATAAAACCATCATATTAAAGTTTTGATTTTATATTTTAAATAAAATTAAAACAATGAAACACCTATTACACTCCACTTATTATCTCAAATTCCACTCATAATCTTTCTTCATTTCCTACCTACCTTCCACCTCAAGTTTCCACTCTCATTTTCTTTTCATGGTCAAATTTCACTAATCTTCATACATTCTCCATTCCATTTATGAAATCCCACATTTGAAAAATGAGTCCAAGATTCCAAGGTAAAATAAAGCATGGGATGGAAGTCAAAGGAAACAGGTGCCAGATTATTTTATTTAATGAGCAACAAAATTATTAGGCATCAGATCAGTTGGCAACTAGACAGAGGCACAACATTTGGCTAACAACGAAAGCAACATGTGGCAAAACATATTCAAACAGGTGATAGTTAGCTACACTTCCAGATTACGAGGCAAATAATCAATAACATGTCAGGAAATAGCTCGAGATTTGAAGGAATTATTTTCATATTTTTAGGTATGGAATCAACAGGCCAAAGAATAATTCCAACTCAATTGCATGTGGCGATCAAAAGCACCAAATTTAGGGGAATTCGGTTTCATAAAGAACCTTAGCTGGGTATTCTTCTACATCCAGTTGAATTGGATCATAAGCGAAATATTGAACCAATGAATCAACATATTCATCAGGAAGACCATTCAATTCCATTTCGGAGATCTAATTGTAAAAATTTACTTAATTCCTTTTTAGAAACCAAGGAATCTGATCTAAGGAATATGGTACTTCTTAGAAACTGAGGAATGTGATACATCATGAGATATGTAAATGCTTATTTATATATATAGATATAGATATAGATATATAGATAATGGATTATATTTTGTATCAAGGAGTCAGCTTCTTGGTTTGATGCATAATTTTAGGGCCCACTGCCCTTTGCAAATTGCTCTTTTATTAAGAAAGTAGTGAGATTCAAAAGCATTGTTTAAACAAATGGGAAGTAGTGAGTTTCAAAAGCATTGTTTAAATAGATGGGAGGGTGGTCTTTACCGAGTTATAGCTTAACCATTAACTAGGATTATATTTGAATTAATTAATTTCTATAGATGTGGGGTTATATAGCTCTCATATTAATAAACAGTGATAAATAAGTTTTAATCTTCCATTTAAGTAACTCTAATTTGGTAAACATAGGAATATATAGTTTCTAAGTAAATAAACACAATACATATGTTATTAAATTCTCTTTATGGTTACTCTTTATGGTGACAAAAATGAAATAAAATAATATTATAAATAATAGATAAATTTATTATAAATATATTTTATTAAAATTTTATCTCATTGAAAAAAATTGTATTCTATGCATATTGTCTTATGAACAATTTTTAAATAAAATTCACTTAAAATAACTAAGATAAATATGTTGACATGAATGTGTTTATATTCACATTAGATCTTTAGAGTGTTACAAGTTTTTATTATCAATATTACATATGTTAATGTGTTCATCATTATTTATGAAGCAATCTTTCAAGATTCATTATTAAATCTTTACAATCCTTGGATTTCCATATTTTCCATATTACCTTCTTGAGGAACCTTGCTTTCATTAGTAAATGCTTTATACGGTGTTAAAAAAAAATTACTTTCTGTATTGTTCTTTATTTTTCAGCATATGCGTCTCTAGCATGAGAGCTTTGGGTTTTTAGAGATCACACTCTACTTGTGCACACATCTCACACCCTAAAATAAATGCTTGGTTCATGACCCCAAGCTGACACCTTAAAATAAACGCTTGGTTCATGACCCATTCCGGCCTTCCATGCCTACCAAACTCCCTTTGGACCTCCCTAAGTTTGAGGGAAATGCGAGAGAATATCCTCAGAACCATATCATGCCCTTCCACTTGTGGTGTTCCTCCAACAATATAGTGTATGACTCTATCTGACTATGGCTATTCTAGTGCAAATTGACTAGTGTTTCCGCCAAATGGTTCATTGAGCTTACCCATGACACTTATCATGTTTTTCCTCGTTAGCCTCGATGTTTGTCTAGTACTTCCAGCTACCCATGTGTTACGATGAGGGAGTGGAAATCTTGTTATTCTGTAGACAAAACACTGCAACCCACATCACGGATCACATCCACGAGTGACATCATCGTCGTAGTTTGTGAAAAATCGAGTTAGATGGTAGGATTTTCTTTGATTGGTTCCTTCAAACCTTACTACCCCGTATCGCCAAGGATGTTGTAACCGAGCTCCCACAAACTGACTGTAACATATCCATATCACATGTAAAAAGGAATATATAAAAAAATTTTAAATATAATTTCTTTCACATGAATTTGGCTATAACCTTCATAAACATTTAATATCCTTAAGTCTTAAGAAAATAACCAACATGAAAAAAATCAAGAAAATCATCCTTCTGCATTCTTCCCTTCTAACTTTTGTTGTGGAGTTCGAGACTCAGAAACCTAGCATCCAACGGAATATTTTATCCACACTTCTGCCTTTTTCCTTTAACTTCATACTGTGGAACTTGGAAAACTTAACTTGCAACAGAATCGCTCATCCACTCTTCCTCCCTCTTCCTTTCGCCTTTCCACCTTTTACTGCGGACTGCGGAACTCATAAAACTTAACACGTGATGGAATCAACCATGCACACTTCCACCTTCCCTCCTTTCATGGCGGATTGTGAAACTTGGAAAATGTAACACATGACAGGATCATCATCAAAGGAAGAGCAAAAGTATGCTGGTACTGCCAATAAGTTCGTCACGGACAAATATCCAAAAAGATAATGTGATATGCTAGAATATCATACTGCATTTTATTTAACAACATTTGAATATATCAATCTTTCAGTAGAATAAAATTCACTTTATAAACTTTCACTTATTCATATTTGAGTTGGAATATTTACATTTATTTTAGATTATGTTTAGTTTACATATTGTCAATTGTGTTCTATTATATTTATTTTGCACGTCCTGAAGAGTATGCAATTCTGGCATAATGACAAAGCTTAATGGAAGTGATATTATGAAGAATTTTAGTGTTTTTAGAAGAGAACTAGAGAAGTCATTTGGAGCGTTTTTGGATTATATGAATTTTATGTACTATGTGGTATTTGTCAATTATGGTATTTGAAGAGAAATGAAGAATACATCTTGAGTGTTTTTTTTATTAGATATATTTTATGGACTTTGTGGTATTTGTCAAATGGGGTATTTTAAAGAAAATAGAGAATGCTTTTGTAGTGTTTTTGGATTATATGGATTTTATGTACTATGTAGTATTTTCTAAGTATGGTATTTGAAGAGAATGAAGGATGCATCTAAGGGT
The DNA here is from genome assembly GCA_001517045.1 of Pseudotsuga menziesii. NCBI lineage: Eukaryota > Viridiplantae > Streptophyta > Pinopsida > Pinales > Pinaceae > Pseudotsuga > Pseudotsuga menziesii. The sequence continues at coordinate 54,177 of LPNX011236009.1, forward strand.
TTTAGAGTTTTTTGAAGAGAAATAGAGAATTCCTCTTGAGTGGTTTTGGATTATATGAATATTCTGTACTATGTGGTATTTTCCTAGGGTATTTGAAAAGAAATGAATATTGCATATGTAGTGTTTTTGGATTAAATTTATGTAATATGCGGTATTTTCCAACTAAGGTAGTTAAAAAAAAATAAAGAATTATTCTGTAGTGTTTTTGGATTATATGAATTTTATGTACTTTTTGGTATTTTCCAAGTAAGGTATTTGAAGAGAAATTAAAAATGCATCTCTAATGTATTTGGATTATATGAGCTCGATGTATTGTGTAATATTTTCCAAGTAGGATATTTGAAGAGAAATGAAAAATGCCTTTTTAATTTTTTTGGATTATATGAATTTGTTTTTGGATTCTATGAATTTTATCTACTCTGTGGTATTTTCCAAATACCAAATAGGTTTTTGCAAAGGGAAAAGACAATTTTTTTATTTTAGTTATATTAATATTATGTCTTATTACTTCATTTCTATTTTGATTTCTCTCTATTGAAAATCATGTTTTATATTGATATTTTGATTTATTTGTATTGAAAATGATATTTTATATTGATAGTTTTTTTTTTTAAATTAGGCTTTTTACTCAAAACAATATAGTTAATTATTGTTACTCATTTGGTGTGAAAGTTATTTTTATGATAATAAAAATAAAGTAGAATCCCTTTAAATAGTTTAAGAGGAGATCATTTAGAAATTATGAACTATATAATTCTAAAAAATTACAATTATAGTTTTGATGTCTTTTATTTCCTACCTACTAAACTTACTATATACTCTCCTTTTTAGTCTTATAAAACATTTTTTTATATTTTATTCAAGTAATATAATAAAAACAAAATATAATTTCTTTAAGTAATTATGAAAATTTGCAATTATAATTTTGATGTGTTTTATTTATTTTTTAGTGTTCTAAAACATTCCATTAACTTATATAAGTTAATGATAACATGAAACAAAAAATAAATTTGGTCCATTGTAATGTTTCAAATTTGAGCCATTAGTAGTAAACAAAAACAACATTTCTTGCATATCTTTCAATAAATAGAAATTATTTCCAATAACAAAATTAATTTTGTTAGGATCTAACAACAACTTCTCAAACTTCTAATGCTTTCTTTTACGCCATGAGAAAAATCCCAAATTTATATTTTCTTATTAACTTTAAGAGAAACTCAGTTAAAATTATTATCGTAATACTTCTTAATAGTTTGTTGTCTCGTTTTCAAATTTATAAGATCATAGAGTCCTCCGTTCTTCTAGAGCTAATAGTGCATTAAGTGTTTAGTAGTATTCATAGAATTTAGTACTTCTTCTTGTATAGCTAATATAATAGAGGTTAATTCTAATGGGTATTACAACTTCTTGGTCATATAAGAGTTGAAGAGGAGCATGCATTTTAGCTTTTTTATTGGTAGTTATGTTAGCCCATAGTGTGTAAATGAGAAGGGAATGACATTGTTGGTCCTTATGGTCTAATATGATATTTTTTAGAACTTTGATCAAATTCTTATTAGTTTGCTCAAACTTCTCATTCTCTTGTGGGTAATATCTTTATGAAGTAGTTTCATTCCAAATTTATTTAGAAAAATGAGTGAATTTAAAAGAAATAAAGGATGGTCCATTACCAAAACTAATTTCTAATGGAAAACCAAATTGTGAAAATATATTTGATTCCATAAATGATATTACTTGCTCATCTTGTGCATTTTTTAGTTGGACATCTCTAGACCACTTGTTAAAATAGTCTATTGTTGTAAGAAAGAAGATGTTCCAAGCAAAAGATGACGTGATTAACTAGACCAATAAAATCTAACCCCCACTTAGAGAAAAGAAAATGAGGAATAACAAGTTGTAAAGGAATGGTAGAAAAATTTTCTTTTCTTGCAAGCTTTTGACATTTTCAGAGGTATGTGTAAATTTATATGAATAAATAAAAATAAAGGCCAGTAAAAACTGCTTTGTAAATTTATTTATGAAGTGGCGTTTGCAACAAAATTCCCATCAATATGTACATCTAAATTAGTTTATCGATGATTTTTTAAAGGAATTTTCTAGCTATCATATAATCTATGCATAGCACCAGCATTCCATCAACATTTTTTTAGAAAGGAAAAAACCCCAAAATTAAATACATAGATGCTTCTATGAGGATACTTATGCATTGGTGACTTTGAAGATTAATTGGTCATTTTTGAAATTATACATAATACATTATGACCTTGTACCAAGTATGATCTAGTGATTCGAGGATTTGAGTTTCTATAAAATAAAAATTTGATAATTCTCATTGTTTTGAGAAGGAAGACATGGTTGTTGACCCAAGTGTTAATCTAGATCTCATGCCTTGATTGTGTTTGAATTAGTTATCATTAAATCATGTTCTTGGATTTTAGCAAGCTGTTGTATAAGTTTTCTTGAAAGATAAGTCTACGAGAATAAAAAATTAACAACATGAAGAGCGAAAAAAATTAACATGAAAAGCGACTTTCACCTGAGTTTTCTTTCCCAAGATAAAAGACAAAATGTCAGAATTTTATTATGGCTTTAACAAGACAAAAATCATGTTTTTCAATTAATCTATACTTGAATTCATCATTGAATAAACTTTGAATCATATAATATATAGTTTTTTCAATGTTTTGATCATCAATTTGAAGAATAATTATAGAGATTGTTTCTTGCGTAGCATTAGTATAAATGATAAAATCCTTTTCAAAACTTGTGAGGACAGGGGGAAAAATTATTTATTTCTTGATTTGAATAATTTTTTTTGTAGTTCCATCATTATAATAAAAAGGCTTATCATGTTTAAGTAAATTATGTTGATGATTAGTTGTAACAACAAAATCAGTAATAAATCGCTTAACAAAATTAATTTTTCCCTTTAAAGTTTGAATTTCTTTCTTGGAAGTAGGAGAATGAATATTTTGAATATCAATTACTCTTTCACAGTAAATATTGATTCGAGAATCTGCAATAATGTGATCTACAATCTTACCTTGAGTGACATGAAAAATAGATTTCATGAGATTCAAAAACATTCCAAATTTTCTGCAACACAAGAAAACTTCATGAAAATGATCAAAATTATATTTTCTATTTTTAGAATAAATAATTAAATTATCTAGATATATTTGAATAATTTTACTGATAATAAAAGATCGTTTTCATATCCCTCTAAAAGGTGACACTTGCATTTTTTAAGCCAGATGGCATTCTTTCATATGAAAAATTGCCCCAATGAATGGTAAATGTGGCTTTATATCTATCATCCCTTTTGACTCATATCACCAATTAATTACAAGGAATACAATTTTAATTAGAAGTTAATTTAACATTCGATAACTGAGACACTAGAACAATAGATATGTTAAATTTGTTTAAAGGGAAATTCTAGACCGCATACCTTGAATGGCTATTGTGGGTATTGGGTTGTTAAAGTGGTATAGTTAAAGTTCAAATATTAGTTACTTTGTTTAAGTGTTATACTTATAAATAATTTTTATCTTTATGAAAGAGCATGTTTCTTATAATTCCTATGTTTTAACAAGTTATTAGATTTAGTGAAAAAACTATATTATATATGTGATTGGATTAATAAAACGATTTAGACAATGAACTGATTATCTAACATTGGTCCCTTTTTTTATATTGTTTGGTGATTATCTATATTGGTCATTATATAGTTTATCAGTTGTCTGTATGGTTGTACACGTTATCTCTACATATATAAGTGGGCCTTGTCATTATTTGTGCAACAACTTCTCTTTGAAACATGGTTATGCATTTTTCCCATCTCTCTTTCACAAGTCCCATTAATGCAATTCTCGTGTTTGTTAATGTATGCCTCACATTTTGAGTTTGGTTTTAACAACTAAGGTAACCTACTAATTGGTAGGAATGAAAAGATATAGGTACAAAGAATGATGTCCACGTTTCAAATGGGAAAGGATAAATTAATGGTAGGATTTGAGAACAAGAAGGTGGAAGAGAGATCCAAGGTGGAGTATTTCCTTATATGTTTGTAGTCATGATCAAGCAAGATGGTGATGGTATGAACAATTCATTGTCAATTTATTGATGTGAATTGTATATTTTTTTAGTTTTCTTAATTTTTTGAGAGGGCGTGTTGGTTGTCAATTAGGATTAGTTGGTTTGGTATAGAACTCGATAGCTCAGAAGATACAGGAGATATATTTGAGAATTTGGTGATGATCCTCGTAGATATTTTGCAAGATTATGTTCTTTTCTTTCTTTAGGAGGAAGGGGCATGGGAGAGCTTATTCTATATGAAGGAGAAGTAGGACTATATACTGGTGAATTAGGGTTGTATCTTGGAGATGTGGGACTATAACTAGGTCATTTGGGGCTATATCTATGGGATGAGGTACTATAGCCTGGTGAAAAAGGTCTATATCTAGGAGAGAGGGATGGAGAGAAGGCCATTCCCCCACATATGGAGAAAATTATGCATCTAAAATAGGTGAGAAATGGAGGTTGGGACTAAGAAAATATCTCAATGACATCATGACACCATGATGTGTTGTCCCTTTAATAGGAGACCGAGTTGGTGACATGCCAATTCTACACCTTCCATATAGCTGGGTAACTAGAGTTCAATGGCCTATTACAACTTATTGTCTTTCAAATACAAGGCACGGTCACTAGTACCAATAGGATCCAATTGGCCAAGCATGATGTTTTCTATAACACCTCAGAGTGGGTCTCTTTTAGCAAAAATAACAACATCCAAAAGGATATCCACATTCTCCTCACATGAAAATCTCATCATTGGCCCCATGTCGTTACGATTGATACCATGTTGAGTAATAGCCATTAAATGATCTCGATATGTCATTGTGTCACATAGAGTAATTAAATTCAGGTAGTTCACATATGACCGATCAAAAGATATCACAACTCGAGGGTCATCCAGAAGTTCCTTCCTCACTACCTTAATTCGAAGCACTTCAATAACCTCAATCAAGTGATTACTTGTTTTCCTAGTAGCATTCACATCTTCGCGGCACACTGAAATCTAAAATATTGACACCTTATCTATCTAGCATCCATTATGTCTCAGGCTTAAATCCATCATTCTCATCAAACTTGTTGATTTTTCTAGAATTGATAAACATTTTATTAATATCTGGAATTTCCCTATGAGCCATTTTGTAAGCATGTTACATTCAATTTTCTTCAAAAAGGCATCATCTTTAGAATTTTGGTCCTGTGATTCCCCTTTATGACGCTCTTCATTCATAATACGTATAGGAGGAATAAGTTTTTTTGCATTATCGTCATTAAAAATGCATTTCCAATCATCATCAAACTCAAGGTTGATATTTTATGCAATGTCTTCCATACTCAGCTTTTTATCAACCATCATCTCTCTGTTTAATTCTATATGGAGAAGCCATGGAGATATTTTTTTGGTGCAATATCCCCATCTAGTATTTCATAATATGATTTGACAAAGTCAACATCCTCCTATATGATAGTACTCATTGGATCCAGATCATACCACACCTCAGTTGCCTCTGTAAGACTTCACAAGGTTGTGTACTCTAAAGCACATTGCACATTCTTTTTCCTTTCCTTTGCCTTGTTGACCTCGGGTTTTTGATACACAAATAGTGATGGAGTTTTTATTTTTATTTTCCACAATTATGATTTCCCTCAACCTATGCACAACAAGAGTAACATTCTTAGCACTGACACCATCATAATGGAAAGTATTTAGTGTCATCTGATTAACTGGTTCACCAATACACTATGCTGCAACACTAGAGCAACCGTATCCGAATGGAGTGTTACTAGTTGAATCCGACTATCGTTCTGAATGATAAAATATAATAATGTATTAGATGATGAATATTACAATGATGTCTTGGCCTTAAATATGGCTTGGACATTTGATGATAAGGAGACGCCTCCTTTCATAATAACCTAACTATTAATTATTTAATTGTTATCTTATTTTATGTTCGTTACATTGCCACTCCCTTTAAGGGAGATTTGTCCTCAAACCTTTAGTATTTCCTAATGTCATCCTTCATTCTGAATCGATGTCAGTATTAGAATCAGATGAGATTTATAGTGTAGAGACTTGCACTTCCTCTCCATTGGTGATTATGCACTGTATTGTCTGATTGTTCCTACATTTATGGCCCGGGGTCTAGTCATCACCACATCAATGACATACTTTTTTATTCTTTTTCCTATTATCAGAGAAGCTGTTAGATCACTTTGATCTTTTTTCAATTTCATAGGCATATGATTCAGGTTTGTGGCATTCACGGTCGGGTGACCAAATATCTGCACAGTACCTAAATTGTGTCTCTTTTTCTTGTCGATAATGGTTCATTAGAGGAATTTTGGGGTCTAAAATGGGCCTCCTAAGAAAAATAATACAATAATAGTTAAAATAATAAAATAATAGTTAAAATAATAAAATAATATTGATTAATTTTGGAGGAAGAAAGAAAAAAACTACTTTTTGTGTTTGTATTTTCGNTTCAGGTATTTCTTGTTTTTGGGGTAGCGGGGTCCGTAAAAAGTATGCAGTGTTGGTACTCGTTGGATGCGAAATCAAATTCCGCATCCAACAAGCTCTCCTGATCGAAATTTGAGTAAAAACACAATGATATATGTCGAAAATACGAACAAAAAAAGTAGTTTTTTTTAATGACAAATATGTCAATTCAACCATTATGGTTGACTTTTTTTATTGAAATTCTATTGGTTCTTGAATTCTAACTCACAAAAACTTATTTTGGCACGTTTTCTTATAAGGCCCATTTTAGACCCCAAATTTCCTCTAATGATTGCCTCTTGTTTTTATTCCTTCCAATTTGCATTATGTGGCTTTTTTTATATTCCTTGCTACTTCTACGTTAGATTTGTCATGTAACTTTAAATCTTTTTGGAGGTATGGTTTAGGAACTCCTAAATAGGTTTCGAGTATTTTCTTATCAGACAACACAAATACTCGTGTCTATAAGGATTCCCACTGATGTGTGCATTCCTCAACACTTCCAACCTATTGTAATCTCGTAAGTTCACTAAAAAAATATCTTCTTTGATTCCTTGAAACCTATTAAAAAAATCATTTTTGAACAAGTTCAAGGTGTAGGTAAAATTATCTCTTCCACCATAAGTAGCAATTATAGGCATACCCTTCCATATGCATTGATGCATATTTCACCTTCTCCTCATCAGATTGAATATTGTAAATGTCGAAGTATTCTTCCACCTTGTTTATCCAAGCAACGCATTGGTCTTCACTTCCATTGTATTTCGACAACTCTATTTTTTCCTTGATGGGTACACTTTTAAGGACGATATTGATTGTTGTTTGCTTTAAGGTTTGATGGTGGCTTAGAACTAATGGATGATGCAAGTGACATATTTGAAATGCTTCGTTGTTGGTGGTGATTTTTAGCCTTTTTATTCTCTATTACCTTACTGATAACGTCTATTTTGTTGTTTAATCGTTCCTCCATATCTGGAAGTAATTTTGTTTCTATCTCTTGCTTAAACGTCACATTGATAATCTTTATGTCTTTTTGCAATTCTTCTTGATTCTTGGCAAGTGCTTCCTGTGTGGAAATATGAACTGATGCCTCTAGCATGTCTGGACTGTTGATTCGATATGTTTTAGGCATTAACCTTTGTAACACCTCGATTAATGTATTATGGTTCTGCATCATGGTGCTCATGTTCTGTGTTAAGGTGTTTATGTTTTGAGTCATGGTACTCATTTTGTCATCCAAGTCTTTTTGTTTTTCGCTCAAGATGTCAAATTTTTCATCTAGCCTTCTTTCTAGTACCAAAACAAGCTCGTCTTTGAGAATTGTATTGTTATTCTTCATCTCTTCTGTCAAGATTTTTTGGTTAGTGACAAGGGACTTGATGTCCTTCTCCATTTTTTCGATGTTCTCTTTTAGCTCTGCGATGGTCTTAGACCTTGTATGCGGAGGTTTGTATTTTGACGCTATTTTGGCTTTTGAGGTGAATTTGTTTTGAACAATAATAAATATTAATTAATTAATATTATTTTTTCTTTTATAAACTATATAATATTTTGTATATAGTTTGTTTTTAAAACAAATATTATAATAATAAATATAATATTTGATTATTTTTTAAATATATTATATTACAACATATTTGAAATAATGTAATATAATATATTGTTTGTTTTTATTTGGTTGCAGGTCGTGGAATTGGAGGCCGAGGCAGAGCGATGATGTGGAGTTGGGAAGGTGGATTTGACGGAGTGATGGAGCAATAGGTAGTGGAGTGACGACGTGGAGGGACGAAGAGAGCAGTAGGTAGTGGCTAATGGGGGATGGAACGCATAGGAGGCGTGAGGGCAGAAGGAGGAGGGGTTGGCAGTTGTTAGGGTGAGCGCAAGTGGAAGGAAAAGGCATGAGGTGGGAGCATGGATAGAAGGCTGGGGAGGAAGGCTACGAGGTGGCTTGGTGGTGGAAAGGTGGATGGAGGACAGTATGCGTGAAGATGATGGGATCCAGAACGGTGGAGGAGGGAATGCATAGAGGAGGAGGGAGTTGGGGAAATAGAAGGAATGATGATAGGTGTAGGCTGCGGCATGGAGGCATGCAGGGATGCGTGGAGGTTACTAGCAGCAGATGTGGAGGGAAGGAGCTAGGTGTGAGGGAGATGGTGGAGAAGTGCATGGAAGATCGAAGATGGAAGAGAGAAGGACCATGCACATGGGAGATGGGATGTGGGAGATGGAGGGAGTAGGCGCATGTGAGAAGAGGATGCACGTGTGGAGCGAGGAGGGTGGAGAGCAGCGATATCGGGTGGGAGAGTGAAGGAAGCAGAAATGAAAAATGGGGGCGGCAGGAGTTTAAGATGAGATGAGATTGTGTTTGCAGTAGAGGAGAAGCATGGAAGGGAAGAGAGGATGAGCCGAATCTAATCTCATGTCGAAGGAGCGAATCCACTCTGATAACAAATGGAGCAACTGTATCCGGTTGGAGTGTTACTAGTAAAATCCGAATATCATTTTCAATGATAAAATATAATAATGTATTAGATGATGAATATTACAATGATGTCTTGGCCTTAAATATGGCTTGGACATTTGATGATGAGGAGACGCCTCCTTTCATAATAACCTAACTATTAATTATTTAATTATTATCTTATTTTATGTTTGTTACAAACACATCCAATCATCTCACATGGAGCTACTGAGGACTACAAGAAACGATATTCAATCTCACCAACTACCCATTCAAAAGCTACGGATTGTTCTACTTGCAAGCTTATGTGGTTTTATTTTTAAAAGTTGTTTTATTGTTTTCATTGATACAAATATGCACTCTTTACAAATAGGTAATATTTTTTTTTAATATTTTATTCATATAGAACTAATATACAATAATTATGTTTGATTCATGCAAAATTAATACACGGTCACTCACTAGTCATGGAGGAGATTACAAAATTTGTAATGTGTACACCTTGAACTTCAACAAGTTTCTCTTCATTATGTGAAATAAGGTTGTTTGGTAATTTTATTGTCATTGTCTTGAAAATTTGAAAGGAATGGATTGAAAACTACAAAAAATTACCATGACCTAAAAATTGTAAAATTCTAGATTGTTTCTAAGGTGGTCGATAATTGCCACCTAGCTCAATTGTCCCCCTTTACAAAGAAACGGTCTTCATTAGATCAACTATATAGATAAATTATGGAATATTTTATGGTATCTATTTCCTAGTAAACCATATGGTATGGTGAAGACATTTCCCTATTTTGAAAATCCAATAGAGTTGTGTGCTCTATTATGGGGTACTATTCTTTTTGATGTCTATGATTTGATTTACTTGAAATAGTACAATCAAATAAAGTTTTATATAAATTGTAGTCAATTTTTCTACCACATTTAATGTGTCTATCAAAGCTAAATAATATGGTCGAAGAAAATTAACATTTAAAAAAGGATGAGAATCAAGGTGTGATGTGAATCTAAGTTCATGAGAATTTTCAACCACTACTTGATGACAGTGTAAGTACTTTAAGTAAGTGGCCAGATATGTTTTTAAGGGATTTCTTTTTTACAATTTTTCACAGCTCCATAGGAAATTCAACATCCTTTCCCATTACATTTGATGGCAATGTGATACTACCAACTATTCTGCTTGTCGATAGTATCACATTGTTGTTCAATGTAATGGGAAAGGATATTGGAGTTTTGACAAACCTATGAAAATTTTATCATGAGATTTTACATTAAATCCCACAACAGTGCCTTACCATCGACAGCTCCAAGTCGTCAGTTATCTGAACCCCTATGCAGTATATGTCGTTGACTTTCCGATCTCTAAGTCGTCGGTTATCTGCCCCCCTACGTAGTGAACTTTGTCGCAAATTCAATGAATATATTAAAATAGTCGTTGTCAGACATCTGACAGGTATAGGTCACATATACGATGAATCTGTTTTACTGTCGGATATCCATCGAAATGCAACCGGTGTTTAAAAATGAATTTGTTTATTGAATGGTTGACAACATTATGTTGAAAATCGGACAACTATGATGTCATATTTTGTATTAAAAATGCTAGTATCTCTTTGTTTCACAATCCATGCGAACTTGAAAAAATAGAAACTTAGTGGAAACTATTTTTGTGATTACATATGCTCATTTCCATGCACCACGCGTGATCTTGGTAAATAAGAAATAGAGAGAAAATGTGCATTTTCTTAGAAAACCAACTAAAATTTGACCCAAATATTGAAAAGTTTAAGTTCAGAAATTTAATTTTTGTTTTTGTGGAGTTTTGTTAAAGTGCTTTGGAGTGAGAATTCTCTCCAAAAGCAAGATAAAAAAAAATCCCACAATCCTCCTCAATAATATTTCTTTATCTTATGTTTCTCTCTCTTGGTGGAAAGTTACTTTATTGAGTAAGAGCTCTCGAGTTAAAATATTTCTTATATTAAGTTACATTTTCAAAATATTCATCCAAATTTAGTTTATAAATTAAATTCATTGTAAAACACTTCTGCTTTGGTTTTGTAAAAGTTGACCACTTATTTTAAAAAGGTAACTTATTTGTAAAAGTGAGCTTATATGCAAAGTTAGTGAAGAAAGGAAATTACTTAATAATTAGTAATCTCATTGTGCATCCACCATCAAGTGGGAAAACCTTTAGCTACCACATTCAACATTAGTTTATTTATATGTCTTTGCTTCAAATGGGCACAATTTTGGCATCTAGAGTCCATTTTTAGTGATATTTTTTATAATAAAAAATTTGAAGTTGCAATTAGATAAAGTGATTTTTGGTCACTTTATGAAGTTGTAATTAAGTATTGAAAATAATATACTAAGTATGTTCTAGAGCCTAAAATTATCCATGAACACACTTGAATCTACACGAAAATATTTGTTATGTAGGGATATATCGTCTTAAAAAAGGTGTTAAAGAAGGCTTGTTTTTGCTCCACATTAGCCTCTCTCAATAAAATGAATTGGAATCTCTTCATTAAAATATTCAAACAATTGGGTAAAAGTAGAAGAAACAACAAATGTATCTCAGACAATCAGTGGACTGACAGGACAAAGGATTTTAGACTTAGCCACGTCCATAATTACCCTCTCGAAAGAGGAATAATTACAAGCACACATGTCAATAAAATCGAGAAATCTTAGGGTTTGCTCGGTACAGAAAAACAACAAATAAGAATTAAAAACACTATGGCCATCTGTTCCTTGGTATTTAAGGACTTTTAGTTTGGTTTTTATTAGGTCTACTGAACCAACTGATAGTATTGTGTTAAAAACCTCACAATATTTCTCCTCAAAAACCGCATCTATATTCTGGTACTCCATTGCCTAAGTGTTGACTCCCTCTACACTATCCATTTTAAATGGCTTTTCGTGAGAGGAAAATGGCCTGCCTAGTTACTTAACAAGTGGAAAATAAATTCATTTGAGTAGGCTTCTTCCGCACAGTTGTGAGCTCTCAATTTCCAATGCATAAGCAAAAAAATAGTCCTTATCCACATGCTTTACCTTTTATATTATTTTATTCCATTATTGGACATTCAACTTATCTTTTTATGTCCGTAGATATGGTATCTTTCATTCTAAGCCATTGATCCCCACCATTTTTCAATCGTGTATCCTCATTCCCGCTATATTGTCATCTTTATCCTTCCTGTAACTTCCAGCAGCGGAACTACTTACAACCATATATATAACTCTAATTCATTTTCCACCATAGATCTTTTTCTTATTTTAACATATCATTTTTACATCATAACTAGATTGCACCTAACCTTAGTGGATTAATACTCGACCATTGATCTTATCTTGTTCAAATCCCACCGTCAATCAATTTCTTCTTTTAATATTCCGCAAAGATTTGGCTTTACAAAGAGTGTACATCTTCTCCCAGACGAGTGATTCTCCATCGTAGATCTGGACCTTCATCGACCTCAGCCTTTCATTTCCTCTCCCCTTTAATCCATTCCGCTAGGAATCAATGTGATTTTATTTGTGCATGTTGATTCAACGGAATGATCCTAGAACGTAGATTTCACTCTCATCAAATATGCACCTTTGATCATGTGAGACCCTTAACCAATTCCACTAATTTACAAACTTTATTTACCTGTGCATATTCCATCAGTGGAATAAATATGATCCATTGATCTCGATCGTGTCTCAATATCGACCATTGAAAGAGGAATCCTATACCTCATTCTGTTGATTTTAAAACTTGTTTTCTCTATGCATTTCATGCAGCGGAATGAATGACAATCGTATATCATTCCTCCATCCATATCTTTGACATTGATTTGTGTCGCATGTAACTTTCTTCAGTGATTGGGAAATTTCATCCCTCCACGCATGTCCCATCGGTGTAATCTTTCTCGGCCATAGATCTCCCTCCCCCATTTCATCACACTATAGATTTGTGCTACCTTTTAATCCATTCCGATGGCAACCAAACTTATTTCTCCCTTGCAACTTTTCCCAGTGAACTCATCCACATCCGTAGCTCATCTCTGTTGGAGATCTTAGACCATCAAATATTACCATGAAATAACCTGGAGGCATATTTTTCATTCAAATCTCATTTCCAAGGTTAATCTAGGATTTTTCTTCAAATATATGATTTTAAAGCTTAGAAAGAAGCCCCTTCCATTATTTTAAAGCCCCTTTCTATATACTTTTTTGTTCCATAAAGAAGTTTTTAGCTCTTACCTTATTTCTACCTTTGGTTTGTTTGTCTCCAACTCCTAATGAGAAATGGTGCTAACAATTCATGTTTAAAAAACCTTGAAGACTTCAAATTTTAGACCCAAGCTAATTATTTTAATGTCCCTTTTTGATATTGTTTGGTTATTATAGTGTATATTAGTCATTATAGAGTGTTTCATTTGTTTGTATGGATGTACACCTTATCTCTACATATGAAAGTGGGCCCCATCATTATTTGTGCAACAAGTTCTGTTTGAAACATGGTGATGCATTTTTCTCATCTTTCTGCAACAAGTCCCAAATTATGAGAAATGGTGCTAACAATTCATGTTTAAAAAACCTTGAAGACTTCAAATTTTAGACCCAAGCTAATTATTTTAATGTCCCTTTTTTATATTGTTTGGTGATTATGTATATTAGTCATTACAGAGTGTTTCATTTGTTTGTATGGATGTACACCTTATCTCTACATATGAAAGTGGGCCCCATCATTATTTGTGCAACAAGTTCTGTTTGAAACATGGTGATGCATTTTTCTCATCTTTCTGCAACAAGTCCCATTAAGGCAGTTCTCTTGTTTGTTAATGTATGCGTCACACTTTGAGTTTGGTTTTAAGAACTGAGGTAACATACTAATTCGTAGGAATGAAAAGATACAAATAAAAAGAATGTTGTTCATGTTTCAAATGGCAAAGGATAAATTAATGGTAGGCTTTGAGAACCAGAAGGTGGAAGAGATATCCAATGTGGAGTATTGCCTTATATGTTTGTAGTCATGATCAATCTAGATGGGCATGGTATGAACACTTCATTGTCACTTTATTGATGTGAACTGTAGTTTTTCTCAGTTTTCTTAATTTTTTGAGAGGGCATGTTGGTTGTTAGTTAGGATCAGTTGGTTTGGTAAAGAACTTGATAGATCAGAAGATACAATAGAGATATTTGAGAAGCCGATCATGATCCTCGCAGATCTTTTGTAAGATTGTGTTCTTTTCTTATGGGAATGGGACTTTTGACGAGAGGGAATCCAGAGACTTCAGTGGGAGGGTCACTTTCCTTTCCTTCTTTTGTGGCATGTGTTTTCCCTTCTTTTGGATCTACATGGGTATGGTCTTGTGGAACATGGGCCTCACTTAGTTCTCCACCCCAAGGTCCATGTTCCCTAAGTATGCATATCTATTGCTTGATTTTGGATAACTTTAGATAGTTGGGGCTGGGTTTCGTTTTCCAAAGCTGGAATTGCTTCTATTGGTACCAAGATCTACGCCATCAAAATATTTATATTATGGCAGCACACATCTAAAGATGGACCATGAATTTCACTGCTAGAATGTCCACTAGTATCTTTTCTAAAAACATGAACACTTGAGTTAGCCAGGTTCATGAAGCACTACCATATCATTTTATCGCATTTGTGGTTTTTGCTGTTCTTGCATCTCCTAAATCCTTATTTTTCCGCATTCAACCCCCATGAGACCCTATCATTGCTTATACCTTTAACTTTATGAATCTAGATTTGTCTTTATCATACTACTCTTGTAGTTTCTCATTTCCATTTATAAATATCTATATTAAATATAAAACCATCATATTAAAATTTTGATGTTATATTTTAAATAAAATTAAAACAATGAAACACCTATTACACTCCACTTATTATCTCAAATTCCACTCATAATCTTTCTTTCATTTCCTACCTACCTTCCACCTCACGTTTCCACTCTCATTTTCTTTTCATGGTCAAATTTCATTAATCTTCATACATTCTCCATTCCATTTATGAAAGCACGCATTTGAAAAACAAGGAATTTGCATGAGAGAAGGTATAGCTGAATGCATCCAAACATCCAAGAGTTAAATTTATGTTCACAAAAGTTTACGGAACTTTTGAATAAAAAATATTATGATCTAATCCCACGCCAAGTACAACTGCTAGTCATATCATAGGAAACACATAAGCAACGAGTCCAAGATTCCAAGGTAAAACAAAGCATGAGATGGCAGTCAAAGGAAACAGGTGCCAGAGTATTTTTTTCAATGAGCAACAAAATTATCAGGCATCAGATTAGTTTGCAATTAGACAGAGGAAGAGCATTTGGCTAACAACGAAAGCAACATGTGGCAAAACATATTCAAACAGGTGATAGTTAGCCACACTTCCACGTTACGAGGCAAATAATCGATAACAATTCAGGCAACAGCTCCAGATTTGAAGGAATTATTGTCATATTTTTAGGTATGGCATCAACAGGCCAAGGAATAGTTCCAACTCGACTGCATGTGGCGATCAAAAGCTCCAAATTCAAGGGAATTTGGTTTCAATAGTTATGTGGAAGGCGTATTTTATAGAGATATATTTCTAAGCTTTCGTTCTCTGTTAATGCATTTAATCAAGTTTACAATGTGTCAGCAATATAGTATTGAATCAAGTCTCCCCGCTCACACCGCTCCAGTGGCTCATCGTCCTAGGGTTATTCTTCAACTACCGGTACTGAATCATGTCGAGAGTGCACAAGTCTCGCTGCTCACACCGCTCAGAAAAAATCGTTATTATCGTGCGGCTCATCGTTCTACGGTTATTCTTCAACTACCGAGAGAGTGCACAAGTCTCACCACTCGCACCGCTCGGAAAAAATCATTATTATCGTGTGGCGCATCGTTCTAGGGTTATTCTTCAACTACCAAGTGCTGAATCCTGTAGAGAGTGCGTATGGGATGTGGATAACCTCAGTTATTTGTGAGATCTGGTTTGTCGTCTCCTAGATTCTTCAGCAGTTTTCCAAGTAGAATCCAATCAATCGCGAAACATTCATAGACATATTATCATTAAGGTATGATACATGATCCCTATATAAGAAATTTATTGGAATTATACCAGAAAAACCAATCCCAGATGTTAACTTTGTTTTGTTTGTGCTGGATCGGATAAGGTACCAGAGACCAAGTGAGCCCTGTGAGCTTGCATCCGTGGACTTCTTCGTGAGTACCGTGGACCAATTGAAAGAGCCTCCTTTAGTTAGGGCCATCTATTGTGGCTGTGGATTGCTTTATGGAGAAATTTTATGGTTACTGTATGCATGGAATGTTCTTGGTACATAAAAATTATGCAATTTCATGGTAATTGTATTTTCTGATTTTTCAGCTGCATCTTACAAAATACCAAGGCTAGACCAATTCTACTAAATGGTGCTATCAGAAAGGGAGAATGGGTAGTTCCACCATATGAGCTTAATCTATTGATGCAGGTTGCTTATCCACTTGATTCGGCCCGGACAAAGGTAATCGTCATGTATTGCTCTGTGCAGGCTTAATTCCAAGCTCTTGGAAGTTGATTTTTTGGACTTTGATAGTGCAACGAAACTTATCACATTTGAGTGCACATCATAGAAGCCTTGTTTGCAACTTCTGTTTGGAATTTTTCCATATATAGTTTTCCAGTGTATTTGCTCAAATGCTATTCTAATTTTTGTGATTGTATGTCTTCATACAGGATACTGATAGCTTTGTGGAAATATATCAGTTCTTAAAAGAGTTAACTTTGACAGGCTCTCATAGAAGTAAGCAACAAGTCCAATAGCACAACAACTTCTGCCTTTAATGGTTACTGCAATAAGTGAAGTGAGGGTAAGTCTAATGCATGTCTCTAACAGGTGCCATGAATTTGACGCGTTCCTGATGTCTGGTATACTAGGTATATACTGCATATAGAAGGGTGAGCATGATGCTTTGTACAGGGAGTCTTATTAGGATGCTTCATAGGGATTTATTTTTTAAGTTCGAAGATAGTATGAATTGTTATTGGTTCTTAAAAAATGGACATTGTAGGGATTTATATTTGAAGTTTGAAGATGGTATGGATTGTTATTGGTTTTCAAAAAAAATGGACTTATTGTAAATTGCTATGTTCAGAAATAAATTGTAGGTTGCTGGTAAGAGCTACTTCAAATTTAAATTAACTTATGAGTGTTTTTCAAAATATTTTGCAGAAAACCGAGCTTTAACAAATGAAGTTGCTGTCATTTTTATTTGGTGTCTAACTCAGAATAAAGATTGCTATAAACAATACGTATGCTGATCTCTCCATATATGGTACTTCTGGTATTGGGTGCAATTTCAAATCCTAATTTTTTTATTGATTATCTCTAGGAAAAATTGCATGTTGAGCACATACAGGAAAGCACGGTTATATTAGGGAAGTTGAGTGCAGACTGGAAGAACTATGTTGAAAGACTTGGACCCTTGTTGGATTTAGAAGTCTTTAATATTAAAGGTAGATTTTCTTTCTCCCCGCACGTTTTGATGTCGTACTTATCCATTTCAAAGAAAGATGTAAAAGTTGATGGTTATAGACTTATGGCCAGTAGAAATATGGTTCTTAAAGGTACTCAAAACATTTTTGTGTGCTACAAAGCTTTATAATTTATAATATTACCACTCGTCTTGTGTCACAGAATCAACATGCATTGGAAGGTGAAGATGGAGATGCCCGTTTTCAAGCTTCTATCAAGGCGGCTAACAAATATTGCATGATCTTGTTGGGGAGGCTATCCCGTACCACTTCCTGTCTTAAGATAACTACAATCACGACTTTGATAATAGTGTTGATTGCATTCTTTGTCATGCTTGCCCTCCCAAATCTGGAGTCTGGGGAGTTGAAAAAGATAAGATATATGTTGAGTTGCATTGCTATTCAGTCGAAGCTATTCAATTTGATGAATTGAGGCCTGAAAATTGCGTCTCATTGATGGGACATTCGGAGTTCCATTGGATTTTTCCTTGTCAATTCTTTGAGATATGCTTTCCTGAATGTCTCATTGAATAAGTGGGGTTGTAAATCTACATTCCAAAGAAGAAATCTTACTAATTGATAGGAATTTATTTATATTTTTTTTAATTGAGTGAATTAGAATTTTGTCCTATATTTTACATCATGTGAAATATTTTACATCATGTGAATGCATCCCAAGGTGGCATGGACCACTGGACCACTCATAATTTAATCATGTGACGAGATAGTCAAATCAGAGAGCCTCAGATAATCTCTTTCACCTACAAAAAGTGTGATCATATTTTGCATACAAAATTTCTAGAACAACATAAATTTGAAGTACTAGATCAGAGAAAAAAAAGCCATCCCTTATGATAGAAGGCTTTGTTAAACACTGTTAGGATATTGCAATATAGGAAGGTTCTTCCCATTCATCTCTACTGGTATGTTGGTTTTCTACGGCTATCTTGAAGGTTTTTTATGGTTAAATTCTTAGAGTTTGAACTTTTCCATTATTCCAGTCAGAATAGTGAAACTTGCTTAATTTTTAAAATCATCTTAGAATGGAAGGCTAGACGACTTTCTTTATTTTCTTATTTTTGTGAAAGCAGAAAATTTGGAGATTAGCCTTTGGTTTTTCTCTTTCACCCAACATTCTCTTTCGAAAAATATGCAAAGATGAATGACACTTTTGTGTCTCACTTCAAAAAGAAGAAGAAGAAGAAAAGCACCTACATATTCTATCTCTAAACCATCATGTCAAAAAGGCCTAGCACTCACATCTGACCATGGAAGGCCCAACCTGCCACCATGTCAGAATGGCCCAGCGCTTACATCTGACCATGGGAGGAACACATCCAAGAACCATGTCGAAAAGTCTCAACACTTATATCCGACCATGGGAGGAACAAATCCAAGAACCATGTCAAAAAGGCTCAGCAGTTATATCTTACCATAGGAGGAACACATCTAAGAACCATGTCAAAAAGTCTTAGCACTTATATTCACCAGCATGGTAGGACACACCTACTACCATCTGTGAAAAGGCTCTAGCACTTACAGCCACTGGAATGGTAGGACACACCTACTACCATCCATGGAAAGGCCCCAACACTTACATCTACTGTTATGGTAGGACACACCTGCTACCATCCATAGAAATTTCCCCGCACTTACATCTACTAGCATGGTAGGAAACACCTACTATCATCTAGAGAAATTCCTTGCACTTACATCCACCAGCATGGTAGGACACACCTACTACCATCTATGGAAAGGCTCTACACTTACATCCATCAGCATGGTGGGACACACCTACTACCATATGTGGAAAGTCTCTTCACTTACATCCATTGGCATGGTAGGGAACACCTATTACAATCCAAGGAAAGGCTCTGTACTTACATCCACTAGCATGGTAGGACACACCTACTACCATCCGGGGAAGTGCTCGGCACTTACATCTAACCATGGGAGGAACCAATCATGCCACCATGTCAAAAGGGCACATCACTTACATCTAACCATTGGAGGAATCAATCTTACCACCATGTCAGAAGGGAATAACACTTATATCTAACCATGGGAGGCACCACTCCAACCACCATATCATAAGGGCTCACGGACTCATCACTTCCTCTTGGAAGGAACCTCGATCTGTAGAACATGGAGCTTCTCCATAAAGTATTCAAACATCACTCTGGCCATTTCTAGCATAGAATAACATCAAGGCTGATTACATCCAAGGATAACCTATGAGCTTCGCCAAAACTGATTACAACTGAGGACAACCTACAGGATTGTTTATGTATAAGCAACCTACGAGCTTTGCTAGTATTTTATGCTCACACAACCTATCTCACTGACTATGCTATAACTTCTTCTTTTGAGAGATCTCGATCTGTATCACATACTGGAGCTTCATTGCTCCTATCTACATCATACAAAAATGCAATTCAAATCAATCAAATCAAATAGTAGTTTTCAAACATACTACCTCCCAGATAGCCAAGTAAGTGGCAACGTATTTTGCCTCGATTGTGCTCAGCGCCATGCAGGACTGGTTCCTGCTAAACCAAGAGATCACACCTAATCAAATACTGAAGAAACGCGTTGAAGTGCTCTTCCTATAAATGGCACTGCTTGCCCAATCCCAATCCACATAACCCTGCAGGTTAATGTTCTGATTCACCTCATACTTGAGCCCATAGTCAACTGTACCTCAGAATATGCTTCACAGAAATCGAGTGAACATGTCTCAAATCCATCAGGATTGGCTCAATGTGTTCACAGAAAAGAAAATATTTGGTCTCATATTCGTCAAGTACATCAAAGACATAGTCATCTGATGATACATTGTATCATCAAATGAATTTGATGAAGCATCACTCAATAGCTTTAGGTTTGATGCCATAGGTGTGGTCATTGATTTGCAGTCCATCATCCCAAACCTCTTCAGGATATCCATTGCATACTTCCCTTCTCCTAGGTAAATTCCATCCGCATTCTGCCACACCTCCTTGCCTAGAAAGTAGTGCATCATATCCAAGTCCTTCATATCAAACTCGGCAACAAGTCTCCTTCTTGCAACTTTAATGAGTTCCTCTTTTCTGTTAGGAACAAGTCACCGACATATGACAGGAGCATCACTATTATTCCTCCTTCAAACTTGAAGTAAAGGTTGGAATCCTCTTTACTCTTAGTAAATCCTAGAACCATCAGTAAGTTGTCCATCCTTCCATACCATGTTGAACCTCAGGATCTTCTCTAGTCACTCCCTCTAAAGTGGAGCATCATTCTCCCTCTACCTTTTGTACTCTATGTATTGAAACATTCTATACTAGAGTGACAAGTAGCTTCTTCTACTACTAATATTCTATGTATCAATCTAGGGTCACTGGATACCAAGATCCTCTATCTTGAACCTTTTCAAAAGTTCTTGTCGTACCCATCTGTGAGCTTGTCATCCTCTATAGGCTTTCATCTTCAACCTTGTAGCAAAGGTTAAGATCTTTTCTCCTAATTTATGTGTTATCTCACGGGTGCCTTCTGAGCTCGTACAATGCCTTCTTTTGCACACATGAGTCTTCCTGTCAAACTTCTAGTGGCCGCAAATGTCTTTTCATAGTCTATGCATTCTTACCGTGAGAAGCCTCGTGCTACGAATCTTTCCTTATATCCCATGATGTTTCCATCTAATGCATGTTGGATCTTGTAGATCCATATGGAAGATACTATGGACTTCCCTTCATATCTCAACATTGCATTCTAGTCATCATTCTTCATTTTAGATTATTAGAGTGAATATTGAACTGTCGTCACTTGTTCTTTAGAACAAGTCTCGTCCTTCTTTGCTTGTAGGATATTGTACGCGATCTTTCCTACAAGTCAAATGCACCAGTTGTATGGTTAGAAACATTTGATAAGGCATATTTTTAATGGAAAATTCCTATGCATACAAATATAATCATGCAACTATTTAGCCAATACAACATTCATCCATATCTCACAAAAACTTTCTAGATGCCTTCCATCTCTACCATGACATCATTGAGATTGTGCACTAATCTAATATGTCAGAAAAGAGGTTTCATTCTAGATAAGTAGCAATGGATAGTTGTATAGCACCATGGAATACTTACCCATCACATGCATATTAGTAGTATATTGTCATTAATGTAAACATTCTATCATGCATAACACATCATCTAAATATAAACAAATGCATAACAAAATAATATCGTGAAATGACAATTGGATTATTATCTTTATTTGTTTCGTGGGTAGACTCCTTTCAGCTTCATTATCTTCTTCATTCATAACAATATCATTTATTATCCAAATGCTAAGATGGATAAGAGGTTATTCAAGAATTGAGTTCTTCATATTCCTCATCATTTAATGGATCTTCTTTGAATCGTGAGCTCTAGATCTTCAGTTGCTCCCATCTTCTTTTCTCTTATTATGAGTCGAAATTCAATGTGTGCACTCTTCTCAGAGTCTACTGGAATTAATCACTTCCTTCTATCACATATTCTTCAAATGAATGAATCCCATGATCATGGGAGGCTATTCAAGGTGGTTATCACAATTTCTGTATTACCTACTTCTTCATCCACTGCTTCAAGTTGTTCTTTGATTTGAGAGACCCTTGTAAATTATGATTGTATGGTCTCTTCATTTTGAATCTTTACATTCTTCAACTGGTTTCTCAAAGTCATCTTCCAATTTATATTATTCCCTTCAAATAGCTTGGTCAAGAAATGAAACATCTCTTTAGGTGTCTTTAGGGAAGACACTTGTGGTATAAGGTGATCCTTGATTGAATCAGCAATGATATTCTTGTCCTTTACCAAGTTCTTCTTTTGTAAGGCTTTAGCCTCATCTTCCGCTGGAACTAGAACATCTCCACTTATGTAGGTGTCCAATTCATTTTATTCAAGAACCAGTGAAATCCTATACTTCCATGCTTGGAAGTTGTCATTTTCACCAAGCTTGACATCACGATAATGTGTTGAGACATTTTAACTAAGAACATCAAATAGAAATACAAAATATTAGATCTTACCGATTTGAAGTGTCCATCTTGGTTTCAGATATGGCTGATCTAGGGTTTGCCATAGAAACCCTAATTTTAAAAACATGGAATTTCAAATTCTTGATTGGATATAAATATGGGCTTCTTCAAGGTGAGCTATCCAATGTACTCCTTTTCTGAAAACAGTGGAGGAAAGATCCTAGAACAGGAAGCCCTAGTTTTTCAATTTCCTATACAGAGATTCCTAATATTGTTTCTACAGTATCTCCACACATATGGCTCTTCTATGTTATAAATTTTGTACTAGGGTAGCCTCGTTTGTCCTCTTTCCAACACCATAGTTTTTACCAGAATTGGTTTCACCAATTGAGACTTATGATATTTTTCCCAATGTGACATATTTTAGGATTGTTCAGTATACAAAAATTGTACGAATTGCCACGTGTCCCTGTTTCATCATCATGTTCTGAAACATTTACCATAGAACGTACAGTCCGTGCCCTACCTAAAAAATCTTGCAAAATTTCAATTGGACCTTTATAGACCGAGATATAGCAATTCTCCCTGGGTGTCCTATTTAGGGATGAATCCTGGAAGAGGATGGAACCCTGATTTGGAGGGACTCATATCTCCAAAAATATAGTGAATCAGAGACTGAAATTTTTACACAGGGTACATCAGGATTTTATCTTCGGCTTGTGAACATTTCGGCCCCTGATATGTCTTCAATCCCAATATATAGTGAATGTACCAAAACTACCCGTTTTAGTATTTTAGGGTTTTTCAGGCCTGGGGTCAAACTAGGGTTTAACTTTCATGGAGTTTTACTCAACCAAAAACTTCGACCTTGGTCTATAAAATTCGATTTTAATGAGGAGAGAGATCCTATGCTGTTCTCACTCAAAAATTCCTCTTCTGTAAAAGGCCCTAATTTCTCACAGCAAAAACTGAAAATGCCTGAAATCTAGTTTTGCTTCGACAAAAAGATGCGCCCTTCAATGGAGAGTTATCCTAGCCTCCTTTTTCTGATGGGTTGTGGAGAGAGACTCAAAAAGTAAGAATCCCTAGCTTCTCCAGCTGCACAGTGTCTTCTTCTCAGGTTATCTCTGATACGATGTTAGATTTTTATCATTTAAGCAATATGATCTTAAGATCTTATCTGAGAGACTAACATGCACAATAATCAATCACAAGAGACAATAGACACAAAGATTTATCCTCAAGGAACCATAAAGGAAAAACTCAACAAATTCCTTAGAGATAGAATGAGCACCAATGGTAGCAGTAAAACCCAAAGACAGAAAGATGGTCTCCAACTGGCGATCTCTCTCAATTGTGCCATCACTTCTTCTCTCACTCATGCACCCCAGTTGAGTGTGAGTGTATGTGAAAAATAGAGAGTCTCGCTCTCTATTTATACTAGTTTCCAAATTGACAATTACTTGCCAAGGATGACATCTCTAGGAGAGTCTAATAACCCTGGTGCCCCTCAACTATGGGGACTTTACCCCCCTGATCAACAAGGAGGGTTAACCTCAACTCAATTGTGGGGACTATTTTCCCAACTTACAACGGAGGGTTAACCTCATTGAATTTGCATGACTTTATTATATTAATGACTCTCTCGATAGGAACATCAGGGTACAATGAAATACAAATGATTCTCATGATAGGAACATCGGGGTACAATATAAGTGAATACATTCCAAAGTTACACATACATCAACACTTATCTCTACATATCTAAATGGGCCCCATCATTATTTTTGCAACAAGTTCTCTTTGAAACATGGTTATGCATTTTTCCCATCTCTCTTTAACAAGTCCTATTAATGCAGTTCTCATGTTTGTTAATGTATGCCTCAAACTTTGAGTTTGGTTTTAAAAACCAAGGTAACATACTGATTGGTAAGAATGAAAAGATACAAATACAAAGAATGGTGTTCATGTTTCAAATGGTAAAGGATAAATTAATGGTATCCTTTGAGAACAAGAAGGTGGAAGATAGATCCAATATGGAGTGTTTCCTTTTATGTTTGTAGGCATGATAAAGCTAGATCTGGATGGTATGAACACTTGATGTGAATTGTTGTTTTTTTCAGTTTTCTTAATTTTTTGAGAGAGCATGTTGGTTGCCAGTTAGGATCATTTGGTTTGGTTTAGAACTTGATAGTTTAGAAGATACAATAGAGATATTTCAGAAGAGGATCATGATCCTCACAGATATTTTACAAGATTGTGTGATTTTCTTAAGGGAAAGGGAATTTTGATGAGAGGGAATCCATGGAGTTCAATGGCATGGTCACTTTCATTTTCTTCTTTCGTGGCAAGTATTTTCCCTTATTTTTGATATACACTGGTATGGTCTTCTAGAACAGGGGCCTCACTTAGTTCCCCACCCCAGGGTCCATGTTTCCTAAGTCTGCATATCTATTGCTTGATTTTGGATAACTTTAGATAGCTAGGGTTGGGTTTCATTTTCTGAAGCTTGAATTGCTTCTTTATTCAGGGGCAGGGGGCATGGGAGAGCTTGGACTATATGAAGGAGAAGTAGGACTATATATTGGCATGTAGGGTTGTATCCTGGAGGCATGGAATAATAACTAGGTGATTTGGGGCTATATCTATGGGATGAGGGACTATAGCTTGGTGAAGAAGGGCTATATCTAGGAGAGGAGGATGGAGAGAAGGCCATTCCCCCCACATATGGAGAAAATTGTGCATCTAAAAAAAGTGAGCTATAGAGGCTTGGACTAAGAAAATAACTCGATGACATCATGACACCATGATGTGTTTCCCCTGTAATAGGAGACCGCATTGGGGACATGCCAATTCTATACCTTCCATATAGCTGGGTAACTAGAGTTAAATGTCCTGTTGTAGCTTCTTGTTGTTCAAATACAAGGAACAATCACTAGTACCAATAGGATCGAATTGGAAAAGCATGATGCTTTCTGTAACACCCCTCAGTGGGTCTCCTTCAGCAAAAACAACAATATCCAAAAGGATATCCACGGTTTCCTCACATGAATATCTCATCATTGGCCCTATGTCGCTACGATTGATACCATGTCGAGTAATATATATTAAATGACCTCAATATGTCATTGTGTCACATAGAATAATTAAATGCATGTAGTTTACATATAACCCATCAAAAGATATCACAACTCGAAGTTCATCTAGAAGAGCCTTCCTCACAGCCTCAATTCCAAGAACTTCAATAACCTCAATCAACTGATTGTGTGTTTTCCTAGTAGCATCCACATCTTCATGGCACATCACAGCTAACATATTGACATCTTACGTATCTAGCATCCATTATTTCTCACTCTTAAATCCATCATTCTCATCAAAATTGTTGATTTTTCCAGAATCGATAAAAACTTTATTAATATATAGAATTCCCCTACGAGCCATTTTGTAAGCATGTGACATTCAATTTTATTCGAAAGACATCATCTTCAAAATTTTAGTCTTGTGATTCCCCTTTAGAACCCTCTTCATTCATAACACGTATAAAAGGAATAAGTTTTTCTGCATTATCGTCATTAAAAATGCATGTCCAATCATCATCGAACTCAAGGTTGATCTTTTATGCAATGTGTTCTATACTCAGCTTTTTATCAACCATCATCTCTCTATTTAATTCTATACGAAGCAACCATGGAGATATTTTTCTGGTGCAATATCCTCATATGGCATTTCATAATATGATTTGAAAAAGTCAACATCCTCCTCTATGATAGTACTCATTGGATCTAGATCATACCACACTTCAATTGCCTCTGTAACACTTCGCAAGGTTGTGTACTCTAAATCACATTGCACATTATTTTTCCTTCCCTTTGTCTCGTTGACCTCAGGTTTTAGATACATGGATAGCAATGGAGTTTTTATTTTCTTTTCCACGTTTATGATTTACCTCAACCTAGGGACACCGAGAGTAACATTCTTAGCACCGAAATGAGCATAATGGAAAGTATTTAGTGTCATCTGAGTAATTGGTTCACCAATAGACTATGTTGTAATACAACCAATCATCTCACATGGAGCTACTAAGGACTGCAAGAAATGAGATTCAATCTCACCAACTACCCATTCAAAAGCTACCAATTGTTCTAGTTGCAAGCTTCTGTGATTTTCTTTTTAAAAGTTGCTTTATTGTTTTCATTGATAAAAATATGCACTCTTTACAAATAGGTAATATTTTATTCATATAGAACTAATATACTGTAATTATGTTTGATTCATGCATAATTAATACAGAGTCACTCACTCATCATAGAGGATATTAATAAATTTGTAATGCGTACACCTTGAACTTCAACAAGTTTCTCTTAATTATGTGAAATAAGGTTGTTTGGTAAGTTTAATATCATTATCTTGAAAATATGAAAGGAATGAATTGAAAGGTACAAAAAATTACGATGGCCTAAAAGTTGTAAAATTATAGATTGTTTCTAAGGTGGTCCAGAATTGCCACCTAGATCAATTGTCCCCCTTTACAAAGAAATGGTCTTCATTGTATCAACTATATATATCAATTATGGAATATTTTACGGTATCTACTTCCTAGTAAACCATACAGTATGGTGAAAACATTTACCTATTTTGAAATATAATAGAGTTTTATGCTCTATTATGGGGTACTCTTCTTTTTGGTGTCTGTGATTTGATTTACTTGAAATAGTTGAACCCAATAAAGTTATATATAAATTGTGGTCAATTTTTATACCACCTCTAATGTGTCTATTAAAGATAGATAGTATGGTCAAAGAAAATTCACATTTAAAAAAGGATGTCATGAATCAAGGTATGATGTGAATCTAAGTCCATGAGCATTTTCACCCACTGCTTGGTGACAGTGTAATTCCTTTAAGGAAGTGGCTCGATCTTCTTGTGGGGACTTTTAATTCACTCTTTTTCCTATAGTATTTAACTAACCTTATAATGGTGTGGACTCTAGAGTTTATTGTGGCATTGCTTATAATTGGTGTTGATTTTCTCGAGAATATTACAATCTTATTATGGTTGGAGCTATTATATCATTCAACAAATTTAGATGCTTGGTTTTCTATTGAATGAGATGTAATATAATTACTCCCTTTATGTCTTATCCAATAGAATTATCATGGTTGCGCTCTTCTTACCTTGTTCACTTTCATTCTTTTTAAAACTACATTCACCTCCTTTTTCTTAAAAATAAATGGCAAAAAAGCAATGTTCCCTCTTATAAAATCCATTAAACTCTTCGTTTAATGCTGCACTTATTAATATATTGTTACAAAGAGTGACAGTTACAATTGTTCTATACTCAAAATGAAATATAAATAGAGGTCGATTTACATGAAAAGGACCCATTATTTGAGAAGAGTTATTATAAGAGAACCCATTTTAACACTGTAATATGTTTTCCACTCTTCGTACATTGTTTTTTCATGACATTTGACATTTTTGTTGAAGGATTGAAATTCCTTAGGAAGTGATGCACATTTTGTTGACAACATGGACCCAAGGGTTGAACATTATTAAGGCCTTGAAGTACTTTGAGGAGTTGGTTGCACATTGATTTATGTTGCGGTCCAGTTGACATAAAACATAGAAGAAGGAAATACTTGAGGCACCTCCCTACTATAAGAATATAACTGAATCATTATGCAACATCATAATGAAGAAGTTACCAATAGGTGAACACAGATTTTTGAGTTGGTAAGTCTAGCTTTACTAATAGTGAATTACTTGGGAGCTAGAAAACATGTTGATACAAATGATAATATCAATTATGCCAATATTTAGGGTCATTCAATTCAAGGAGTTGATCACTTTTAATATCATTTAAAATTATTCATATTGTTAGTTTTTTTACTAAATCATACGACCTCTATCTCTTCCTTATATTGCACTGTTGGAGAGGCCATTTATTCTTCGTCAATATGATGTATTGTAACCACAATAATAACACTTCATTGTTATCTCAAGAATGATAAATAGTTGTAATGTTTGATGAGAAATCAGACCTTTGAAGATTCATTGATTGGATTTGTACTTAACTATTAAAAAACAATTATTGACATAACACACCATAAATCCATTCCATATCGAAATAGTTATAGACTCAGGTATGATATAACCCTATCCTTAGAAATTGGAAATACTTTCAAACTTGGTGATATTACAAAATAATCACTATTATTAATCAAGTAAGAGTATGTTATAAGAGACTCATTGTAGTGTGTCATTAATACCTTAGTACTATTGTTATAACCTTTCATATGGCAATAAATTGAGATGGATTTGATATAAACACTATGACAGTCATGTAATCAAATCAAAGTATTGATTTATAGCATCTTATTTTACTTCTTGTTCACAACACTCTCCTACATTTCATTGTTGTGTATGCTCCATGATTTTACATATATGAATATTTGACACCAACGTGTATTAATAATATCAGTAGTGTTTGCTTTACAAGTTCATGTGGACTGATCGAATTCTTCATATGAATTATCTCACACATAAAGCTTGTTTCCTTTGGGGTTGTTAGTTTGATATTCGCTTACAAAAGGTTACATGATTCGTATTTACTTGGTGATGAAAGTATCATCAATTTGAGATTGATTTATGTTTAGTTACTACATATGTTTATTGGGATTGTTCTCTCTTTGATTTAAACCTTTAGTTTACTACTCTATGGAAATTCACATGCCTAGTCATACGATTCACATCTCACATGTCAAGTTGATAACTTGTTGATGTTATTTGGTAATATGCATGACCCTAATTGAAATAACTAGATTTAATTTTTGGATGTCTACCAAAAACGTGTCATTGAAATTTTTCTCATGTTATACGTATGATGATTTTGATACTTACAATCAAGATAATGATATGATCCTTCTGGACATATTGAAATAAAGACCTGTCTCATATGAGTTTCTTCCAAATTCATAAAGATAAGATATGATAAGTGTTTAAGTATTTGATGAATAAATTCCAAATCTAACAAATGTAGTTGAGGGAATTGTTATGGGAAAACCCCAAGTGCTATTCACCATTTGTTGGTCGTCTGGACAGACCCAGGTTTACTATAATGAACCAACAACACCCCTAGCTCACTGGCCCTTTCGGCGACAGACCACGGAGCGGCCTGAAGTCTCACCCGAAGTGATCCTAATGCATTGGTCGAGGACTCAAGTGTCTCGACCAGGTTCTGTATGGAATCATGTGTGTGTCTCGCAGCCCTTCTTAACTCGCGAGACTGCTCTTTCCTTCCTGCGACACGATGCGCAGTTTTCCTCTTACTCGCGATGACTCCAACCTTTTATCGCATCACCGCGTCCGGGGCAACACGTAACTCCTTCCTTCGCTAGATCCTTCACCCATGGTATCGCGCACTGCAGCTCCTCTGCTGGTGCGATATCGCCTCCCTGCGATATCCTACCGCTACGACTCAGCGTACTTATCTTACTGGTGTTCACCTACCGGACCCAATACGCAGAGCTGTCTTATACTGCGACTCTTAACTGTCTTAAGGGAAACTTAGACAGGATCTTATACAGAATGCTTAAAGACTTCAACTTGCATTTATCCTGTTATTAAGCTATGAATTGAATAACATACACATACATATATTTACTGTAAGCAAAGTTCATGTAAAGAATGACAGATATAACGAGTAAATACAATCACATGAATCAATCACACAACACTCAGATTTTACGTGGTTCACTCCCAAGGTGGAAGTTACATCCACAGAACTGTGTTTCTATATTATAACTTGAGAGAGGTACACAGTTCTGTTGCACCGCATATGCAGCTAGAGATCTTCTGGGTAACTCCGCACACAGCCTGGAGCCCTTCTCTCTTAGATCTCTTCTCTATCTCTATATTGCCTTCTTACAGTATACTCTCACTCTCTCTCTCTCTCTATCAATCCCTGTGGATTGTTACAATACAAAATAACAGTAAGCTAACAGACTCCTGATGATTTGACTAGCCGAATGGCCTAAAATGCCCAAAATGCCAACCTTTTACAATACAAATTACATCCCTTTATAGGCGGCCCAAAGGTCTCGCCATTACAACACTGTGGGCCTGTCCCAACAGTAACCCAAACCCTAACTAGTGACAGTCGGCATATCTGTACTTGGGGTAGCCGCTTTTCGTCACACCACTGCTCTCTGCAGTCTTCCATGCTTCCCGGCGCTGACCATGGGTACTATGCACCACTTCCCTTCTTCTGTCCTTCGTCTTCAATACCTCAGCCTCGTTGCTCCTTTTCCTTTATGAGGGTAGCTGAGCCCTCCTGTCTTCGCCGCTGCCTTCAATGCAGTGGTTGAACTCTCTCTTCTCGGCCGCTCAGGTACTGTCATTTTCTTTGACTTCTCTGTTCCAACAGTCACGGTTTCTGGCTCTGCTCTGCAGCTAGAAACATGCTACGGCATCGTAGCTTCACCTTATTTCTTCATCTTCTCCAAACTGTCTATCCGCCAAAATGGCAGCTTTTCCTGTAGTTGCGGGACCCTGCTCCAACACCATTGCTAGTAACAAAAAATATTTTATTAACAAGTTTATCAATTGATACCAAGGGAGTACACGAGGCCCTTTCCTTGCAAGTGGAAATGGGAACCTCTACCTATTCAATGATATGGTCATTAGCAGGAATAGTGGGATATTATGGAAATTTGAAAAGGTAAACGATCCATGCTAGCTTGCATGGGATATTTGTTTTTTTAATTTTCACAGGTCCGTATGAAATTAAGTGTCCTTTCCAATTACATTCGATGGCAATGTGATACTACCAAAGGTTCTACTTGTCAGTAGTATCACATTGTCATCAAATGTAATGGGAAAGGACATTGGATTTCCAATGGACCTGTGAAAATTTTCTCATCGGATGTTTCATCAAATCCCACAGTGGTGTTATACCATCGAAGGCTCCAAGTTGTCAGTTATCCGACCCCCTATGCAGTGAACTTCATCGTAAATCTGATGAAAATATTAAAATAGTCATTGTTGCATATCCGACGGGTGTAGATCGGAAATATGATGAAGATATTTTACTATCGAATATCCATCGAAATGCAACCGACGTTTGAAAAGGAATTTGATTGTCAAATGGTCGACAACATTATGTCGAAAATTGGACAACTATGATGTCGAATTTTGTATTAAAAATGCTAGTGTCTCCTTGTTTCACACTCCATGTGAACTCAAAAAAAAATAAGTTTAGTGGAAAATCTTTTCATGATTACATATGCCCATTTCCATACACCACGCATGATCTCTATAAATAAGAAATCGAGAGAAAACATGCATTTTCTTAGAAAACTAACCAAAGTTTGACCCAAATATTCAAAAGTTTAAGTTCATAAATTTCATTTTGTTTGTGTGGAGTTTTGTTAAAGTGTTTTGGAGTAAGAATTATCTCACAAATAAAGAACAAAAACAATCCCACAATCCTCCTTCATAATATTTCTTTATCTTTTGTTTATCTCCCTTTGTGGAAAGTTAATTTATTAAGAGCGAGCTCTTGTGTTCAAATATTTCTTATATTAAGTTACATTTTCAAAATTTTCATCCAAATTTAGTTTGTAAACTAAATTCATTATAAAACTCTTCCACATTCATTTTGTAAAAGTTGACCACCTATTTTAAGAAGGTAACTTATTTGTAAAAGTGACCTTATAGGAAAAGTTAGTGAAGAAAGGAAATTGTTTAATAATTAGTAATCTCATTGTGCACTGACCATCAAGTGGGAAAATATCTAGCTACCACATTCAACATTAGTTCATTCATATTCCTTTGCTTCAAAAGGGCACAATTTTGGCATCTAGAATCGATTTTTATTGATATTTTTTATAATAAAAAATTTGAAGTTGCAATTAGATAAAGTGATTTTTAGTCACTTTATCAAGTTGTAATCAAGTATTTACAAGAATATACTAACTATGTCCTAGAGCTTGAAATTATTCATGAACATACTTGAATCTACACGAAAATCATGGTTATGTAGGGATATATCATCTTAAAACAGATGTTAAAGAAGGATTGTTTTTGCTCCACCATAGGCTCTCTGAATAACTGAATTAGACTCTCTTCATGAAAATATTAGGAGAAGTGGGTGAAAGTAGTAGGAACAACAAATGTACCTCAGAAAATTAGTGGACTGATAGGACAAAGGATTTTGGACTTAGCCACGTCCATAACTACCTTCTCAGAAGAGAAATAATTACATTCGCACTAATCAATAAACTCAAGAAAGCTTAGAGTTTGTTCGATACAGAAAAACTGAAATAAGACTTAAAAACACCATGGACATATGTTCCTTGGTCTTTAAGGACTTTTAGTTTGGTTTTTAATAGGTCTACCGAACCAACTGATAGTATTGTGTCAAAAAACTCACAATCTTTACCCTCAAAAACCTCTTCTATCTTTTGTTACTCCAATGCCTGATCGCCCACTCCCTCTACACTATCCATTTTAAATAGATTTTGGTGAGAGGAAAATGGCCTACCCAGTTACTTGAAAAGTTGGCAATAAATTCATCTAGGTTGACTTCTTCCACACAGTCCTGAGATCTTTATTTCCAATGCATAAACAAACAAATGGTCCATATCCACATGATTTCACTTTTATATTATTTTATTCCATTATTGGACATGCATCTTATTCAGCTGAATCTTTTCATGTCCGTAGATCCGGTATCTTTCATTCTAATCCATTTATCCCCATCATTGTTTAATGATGTATCCTCATTCTCGCTATATTTGCCATCTTTATCCTTCCTGTAACTTCTAGCAGTGGAACTAATCACAACCATATATATACCTCTGATTCACTTTCCAGTGTAGATCTTTATCTTATTTTAACATCTCATGTTTACATCATAACTAGATTTCACCTAACCTTAGAGGATTAACACTCAACCATTGATCTTATCCTTTGCAAATCCCACCATCAATCAATTTCTTCTTTTAATATTCTACACAGATTTAGCTTTACAAAGAGTGTGCATCTTCTCCAATGGAGTGATTCTCCATTGTAGATGTAGACCTTAATCAATCTCAACCTTTCATTTTGTCTCCCATTTAATCCATTCCATTGGGAATCAATGTGATTTTATTCATGCATGTTGATTCAACGGAATGATCCTGGACCAAATATTTCACTCTCATCAAATATCCACTTTTGATCGTACGAGCCCCTTAACCAATTATGCTAATTCACAAACTTTCTTTACCCGTGCATCTTCCATTAGCAGAATAAATATGAGCCCTTGATATCGATCGGGCCTCAATCTCAACCATTGAAAGACGCATCCTGTACCACATTCTGCTGATTTCAAAACTTGTTTTCTCTGTGCATTTCATGCAGTGGAATGAATGCCAACCGTATGTCATTCCTCCATCCATATCTTTGACGTTGAATTATTTTGGATGTAAATTTTTCAAGTGATTGGGAAAGTCCATGCATGTCCCATTGGTGGAATCTTTCACGGCTATAGATCTGCCTCCCCCATTTCATCGGACTATAGATTTCTGATACCTTTTAATCCATTGTGCTAGCGACCAAACTTATTCCTTCCTTACAACTTTTCCCAGCGAACTCATCCACATCCATAGATAATCTCCGCTACAGAAATCACACCATCAAATCTTACCAAGAAATAACATGGAGGTATATTTTTCATTTAATTCTCATTTCCAAGGATAATCTAGGATTTTTCTTCAAATATATGATTTTAAAGCTTAGAAACAAGCCCCTTCCATTATTTTAAAGCCCCTTTCAACATACCTTTAGGTCACATGATGAAATTTTTATCTCTTAGATTATTTCTCCCTTTGGTTTCCTCCTCTCCAACTGCTAACGAGAAATGGTGCAAACACTTTAAGTTTAAAAAAACTTGAAAACTTCATATTTTATACCCAAGGTAATTATTTTAGCATAGTAATGTCCCTTTTTTATATTGTTTGGTGATTATCTATATTGGTCATTATAAAATATGTCATTTGTTTGTATGGATGTACACCTTATCTATACATATTAAAGTGGGCCCCATCATTATTTGTGCAGCAAGTTCTCTTTGAAACATGGTTATGCATTTTTCCCATATCTTTGCAACAAGTCCCATTAATGCAGTTCTCATGTTTGTTAATGTATGCCTCACACTTTGAGTTTGGCTTTAACAATGGAGGTAAGATAGTGATTGGTAGGAATGAAAATATACAAATACAAATAATGGTGTTCATGTTTCAAATGAGAAAGGATAAATTAATGGTAGGCTTTGAGAAAAAGAAGGTGGAAGAGAGATCAAATGTGGAGTATTTCCTTATATGTTTGTAGTCATGATCAAGTTAGATGGGGATAGTATGAACACTTCATTGTCACTTTATTGATGTGAATTGTAGTTTTCTTTTTCAATTTTCTTAATTTTTTGAGAGGGCATGTTGGTTGTCAATTTGGATCAGTTGGTTTGGTATAGGACTTAATAGATCAGAAGATACGAGAGAGATATTTGAGAAGATGAGCATGATCCTAGCAGATATTTTTCAATATTGTGTGCTTTTATTAGGGGAAGGGGACTTTTGACAAGAGGGAATCCATGGAATTCACTGGGAGGGTCAATTTCATTTTCTTCTTTTGTGGCAGGTGTTTTTGCTTCTTTTGGATCTACATTGGTATGGTCTTCTGGAGAAGGGGCCCCACTTATTTCTCGACCCGAAGGTCCATCTTCCCTAAGTCTCATACCTATTTCTTGATTTTGGATAACTTTAGATAGTTGGGGTTGGGTTTCATTTTCCAAAGCTGGAATCGCTTCTTTCTTCAAGGGAAGGAGGCATGGGATAAATTGGACTATATGAAGGAGAAATAGGACTATATCCTTGCGATGTAGGGTTGTATCCTAGATACATGGGGTTGTAAGTAGGTGATGTGGGGATATATCTAGGGGATAAGGGACTGTACCCTGGTGAAGAAGGGCTAGAGACAGGAGAGGAGGATGGAGAGAATGCCATTCCCCCCAGATATGGAGAAAATTTTGCATATGAAATAGGTGAGCTACAGAGGTTGGGTGTAACGAACATAAATAAATATAATAATTAAATAATTAATAATAAACACAATTCATTATACTTAAGATGAAAGGACATGACCTTTCATTCACAATTCCCAAGCCTTATTTAATAGACGGGTTATCAACCATTGTAATCATCTCTTATCCTATCACCAATTTATACATTATTATGGCTCATTTGATTTACCAAGTTTTCTGGTGAATATATTTGTATGAGTGAATAGTAATTTCACTTCCTTTGGTATCAGAGCGGACCTTTCCTCGGCTCTCATTGATTTCAGGCTATTAGCCATCATATTGAGAGTTTCTCTCATTTCTGGTATTTGACCAAAACAAAAGGCCCTCGGCCATCTACACCAAGAAAAAAAATTAAAAAAAACATTCATAAATCCGCCATTCTCTCACCCTTCCACTGTTGCATCATTCACCTGCTCCCTACTCTCCAGCCTGCTCCCTCCATGCGCGCATGTCCCTTCCATCGACGTCACCGCTCTCCATTTTCCATCCCTCTCACCACTGCTTCACCCACCTGGTCCATCCTCCACCCCCACTTCCACTACATCCTTTGAAGTATTCAGGTCCTTGATCGAAATCAAGCATTTGGCCATTTAAAATTTTTGAAACATGGTAAATGGAAATCACCGAGCTACAAATCTAAACATATCACATATTAAAAAAAAAGAAAAGTGAGGAAGAAAATATTCATAAAAAAAAATAAAAATAAAAACAAAGTGAGGAAGTTTAGAGTCTCGTCTAATTGGCCTTCACCATCACTGATCCGTGAAGAATATCAAGGTGAAAATCAAAGGTGCGAAGAACCGTTGCAACCTTTCTTAAATTTCGATCACATAAAAGCAAAATAAAAGATGTATACAGAAGGTCGCAACTACAATTTTACTAGACGAGTTTTATATTAGCAGATGGTAATATAAAATAAATCAACGGAAGGTTATAGCTTGGGTTTCTATTCAAAAAATAATCACGTCAAAATTGTCGACATTCAAAGTCTATGCTAATTAAAGATTCTTCAGTAAAATCAAAGTGAAATAAAGTGCAAACTAAAAGAAGTGGATGTCAACATATTAATTAAAGGAAGTCGTGAAGAATTTTAATTGGGAATTTACTTATCACTTTTTATTTTTTTATTTTTAAAAAAAGAAAAGGGTGATATATAAAGGAACATCCATTACAATTTTGAATTTGAAAAGATATATATAAGTTTTAAAAAAATTGCAAGGAAAGTGTTAGAAAGTTTGAATTTTATATATATATATAAGAGGGACACAATTATTGAAAAATTTATTAAAAAGGAAAATAAAGAAAGTGAAAAAACAATTTAAATAAAGTAAAAAGAAAAAAGAAAAGGAAAATATTCTATCATCAAAGAAGCGAAAGAAGACAAGAAGTCAAGACTATATATCGCCGAAGAAACAAAATCCAAGGAAGACTCGTTAAGAAATCGATAGCCATCTATCATTAAAGAAGTTAGAGGCCATGGAATCTAGTTTAACACTACAAATAGAGAAATTAGAAGCCAAGTTAAAACGTCATCAAAGAGACAATGAAGAGTTACAAGACTTGAATACAAAATCAAAAGTATTGATTAAATTACATAAGATGCAAAAAGAGCGCAAGGAACAAAAAAAATTCAACCAGAAAAATAATATAGAAAAATTGTCTTCCCAAATTGAGAAATTAAAAGATGAAAGTGAGTTCAATCAGAGACTAAAAAATCAAGATATAAAGAAAGAAATAAGTAATTACGAAGTAGAAATAATATTCTTGAACAAAAATCGTTAACGACAAATATGAAGAACTGATGCACATACGACATAAATTAGAAGATCAAGAATCAGTAGTCGACTAGTATCAACAACAGATAAAAGTTCTTCAACAAAAAAATAGAGACTCTAAAAAGGAACACAAGATGGAGATCGCAAAGAGTAATAAAACAATATCCAACAATTTTGAAGAAATTTTCAGATAAAGAAATCATAACAAAATCCTAATTACAAAAATCAAAAAAATTGAAAAACACTAGCAAGGGGGAACACTCCGATGAAGACCTTGAAGGAAAAATACTGGAAAAGCAAGAAGAAAACCAGTGTCTAAATAATCGTAATCAAGAACTACAGAATCAAATCAAGGAGTTAGAAATTGAAAAAAAGTCGCAAGATGAACAAATCGAAAAGATTCAGAATCATAACAATCTACTGGAGAACCAAGAAGCATAAGAGCATATTCATAGAAGACTTATACGCCTTACAGAAATCCAAATTATAATCGTCATTTTGACCAACAAGGGTCAAAATGAATATTCATAGAATACTTATGTGGACATGTGAAAATATCGACATACGAAGCAACAATTGAGACGAATCATCCCACAAAATGATCTCAGAGCTCCGATAAAAATAGATCTGCGATGGACCAAAGCAGATACAATACGACAATTCTCCTGGGGAATTCATAACTCGTATCGGCTCATCTCCTCAAATGTTGCAAATAAAAAAATGGAAAGGATCCTGAGACGACAGATTAAATCGGACATTAATGTCAATACATCTTTAAGGACAAAGATTCCCTTAAGGGGAAGGAAATGTAACAAACATAAATAAATATAATAATTAAATAATTAATAATAAACATAATTAATTATACTTAAGATGAAAGGACATGACCTTTCATTCACAATTCCCAAGCCTTATTTAATAGGAGGGCTATCAACCATTGTAATCATCTCTTATCCTATCATCAATTTATAAATTATTATGGCTCATTTTATTTACCAAATTTTCTAGTGAATACATTTGTATGAGAAAATAGTTATTTCGCTTCATTGGGACAAAGAAAATAGCTCGACGACATCATGACACCATGATGTGTTGTCCTTATAATAGGAGACTGAGTTGGTAACATGCCAATTCTAGACCTTCCATATAGCTGGGTAACTGGAGTTCATTGGCCTGTTGCAACTTCTTGTCTTTCAAATACAAGGAACAATCACTAGTACCAATAGGATCCAACTAGAAAAGCATCATGTTTTCTGTAAAACTGCTGAGTGGGTCTCCTTCAAAAAAGACAACAACATCCAAAAGGATATCCACAGTCTCCTCACATGAAAATCCCATCATTAGCCCTGTGTCATTATGATTGATACCATGTCATGTAATAGCCATTAAATGAAATCGATATGTCATTGTGTCACATAGAATAATTAAATTAATGTAGTTCACATATGACCCATCAAAAGATATCACAACTCGAAGTTCATCCAAAAGAGCCTTCCTCACAGCCTCAATTCCAAGCACTTCAATAACCTCAATCAAGTGATTACTTGTTTTCCTAGTAGCATCCACATCTTTGTGGCACATCATAGCTAACATATTGACACCTTATGTATCTAGAATCCATTATGTCTGAAGATTAAATCCATCATTCTCATCAAACTTGTTGATTTTTCCATAATTGATAAAAACTTTATTAATATCTGGAATTTTCCTACGATCCATTTTGTAAGCATGTTACATTCAATTTTCTTCAAAAAGACATCATCTTCAGAATTTTGTTCCTGTGATTCCCCTTTAGGACCCTCTTCATTCATAATACATATAGGAGGAATAAGTTTTGCTACATTATCATCACTAAAAATGCATGTCCAATCATCATCAAACTCAAGGTTGATCTCTTATGCAATGTCTTCCATCCTCGTCTTTTTATAAACCATCATCTCTCTGTTTAATTCTATACAGAGAAGCCATGGAGATATTTTTCCGGTTCAATATCCTCATCTGGTATTTCATAATATGATTTTACAAAGTCAAAATCCTCCTCTATGATAGTACTCATTGGATCTAGATCATACCACACTTCAGTTGCCTCTATAACACTTCAAAAGGTTGTGTACTCTAAAGGACATTGCACATTCTTTTTCCTTTCCTTTGTCTTGTTGACCTCAAGTTTTAGATACATAGATAGTGATGGATTTTTTACTTTCTTTGTCACATTTATGATTTCCCTGAACATGGGGACACCGAGAGTAACATTTTTAGCACTGACACTAGCATAATGAAAAGTATTCAGTGGCATCTCAATAACTGGTTCACCAATAGACTATGTTTCAACACAGCAAATCATCTCACATGGAGCTACTAAGGACTATAGGAAATGAGATTAAATCTCACCAACCACCCATTCAAAAGCTACAAATTGTTCTCGTTGCAAGCTTTTGTGGATTTTATTTTTAAAAGTTGTTTTATTGTTTTCATTGATACAAATATGCACTCTTTACAAATAGGTAATATTTGATTCATATTGTACTAATATAAAATAATTATGTTTGATTCATGCAGAATCAATACACAGTCACTCACTCATCATGGAGGAGATTACAAAATTTGTAATGTGTACACCTTCAACTTCAATAACTTTTTCTTCATTATGTGAAATAAGGTTGTTTGGTAAGTTTAATGTCATTGTCTTGAAAATATGAAAGGAATGGATTGAAAATGACAACAAATTATCATGACCTAAAAATAGTAAAATTCTAAATTGTTTCTAAGGTGGTCCAGAATTGCCCCCTAGATCAATTGTCCCCCTTTACAAAGAAATGGTCTTCATTGTATTAACTATATAGATCAATTCTGGAATATTTTATTGTATCTACTTCCTAGTAAACCATATGGTATGGTGAATACATTTCCCTATTTTGAAAATCTAATAGAGTTTTATGCTCTATATGGGGTACTCTTGTTTTTGGTGTCTATGATTTAATTTACTTGAACTAGTTCAATACTATAAAGTTTTATAGAATTTGTAGTCAATTTTTCTACCACCTCTAATGTGTCTATAAAAGGTGGATAGTATGGTTGAAGAAAATTCACATTTAAAAAAGGATGCGAATCGAGGTATGGTGTGAATCTAAGTTCATGAGAATTTTCACCCACTACTTGGTGACAATGTAAGTACTTTAAGGAAGTGGCTCGATATTCTTGAGGTGACTTTTAGTTCAATCTTTTTCCTATAGTCTATAAGTAACCTTATAATGCTGTGGAGTCTAGAGTTTATTGTGGCATTGCTTATAATTGGTGTTGATTTCCTTGAGAATGCCACAATCTGATTATGGTTGGAACTATTATATCATTCAACAAATTTATATGCTTGTTTTTCTGTTGGATGAGATGTAATATAATTACTCCCTTTATGGCTTGTCCAATAGAATTACTATGGTGGTGCCCTTCTTACCTTGTTCAATTTCATTTGTTTTAAACTACATTCAACTCCATTTTCTTTAAATTAAATGGAAAAGAAAGTAATCTTCCCTCTTATAAAATCCATCAAACTCTTCCTTTAATGACACACTTATCAATATATGGTTATAAAGAGTGACATTTACAATTGTTCGATTCTCAAAATGAAATATAAATAGAGGTGGAGTTACATGAAAAGGACCCATTATTTGAGAAGAGTTATTATAAGAGAACCCATTTTAACACTGTAATATGTCTTCCACTCTTCGGACATTGTTTTTTAATGACATTTGACGTTTTTGTTGACAATATGGAATTATTTGAAGACTCAGAATCCCTTAGGCAGTGATGCACCTTTTTTTGACAACATGGACCCAAGGGTTGAACTTTATTAAGGCCTTGAAGTACTTTGAAGAGTTGATTGCACATTGAGTTGTGTTTCGGTCCAGTTGACATCAAGCATAGAAGAAGGAAATAGTCGAGGCACCTTCCTACTATAAGAATAAGACTGAATCATTATGCAACATCATAATGAAGAAGTTACAAGTAGGTGAACAAAGAGTTTTGAGTTGCTAAGTCTAGGTTTATTCATAGTGAATTACTTGGGAGCTAGAAAAACATGCCAATACTAATGACAATATCAATTATGCCAATATTAAGGGTCATTTAATTCAAGGAGTTAACCACTTTTAATATCATTTAAGGTTATTCACATTTCTAGTTTTGTTACTAAATCATACGACCTCGAACACTTCCTTATATTGCATTGTTGACAAGGCCATTTATTCTTCGTCAATATGATGTATTGTAACCACAATGATAACACTTCATTGTTATCTAAAGAGTGATAAACAGTTGTAATGTTTGATGAGCAATCATATCTTTGAAGATTCATTGATTGGATTTGTAATTAACTATCACAAAACAATTATTGACATAACACACAATAAATCCATTCCATCTTGAAATCATTATAGACTCACATATGATATATCCCTATCATTATAATTTGAAAATACTTTCAAATTTTGTGATATTACAAAACAATCACTATTATTAATCAAGTCAAAGTATGTTATAAGAGACTCATTGGAGTGTGACATTAATACCTTAGTACTATTGTTATAACCTTTCATATGGCAATAAATTGAGATCGGTTTGATATAAACATTATGAGAGTCATGTAATCAAATCGAAGTATTAA
Organism: Pseudotsuga menziesii; assembly: GCA_001517045.1. NCBI lineage: Eukaryota > Viridiplantae > Streptophyta > Pinopsida > Pinales > Pinaceae > Pseudotsuga > Pseudotsuga menziesii. The sequence continues at coordinate 96,311 of LPNX011236009.1, forward strand.
TTTATAGCATCTTATTTTACTTCTTGTTCGCAACACTCTCCAATTGTTGTGTATGCTCCATGATTTTACATATTTGAATATTTGACACTAATGTATATTAATAATATCAGTAGTGGTTTATCTACAAGTTCATGTGGACTTCATGTGGATTGAACAAATTCTTCATATGAATGGTCTCACACATAAAGCTTGTTTCCTTTGGGGTTGTTATTTTGGTATTCACTTACAAAAGGTTACATGATTCGTATTTACTTGGTGATGAAAGTATCATCAATTTGAGATTGATTCATGATTAGTTGTTATAGCTGATTTCACCACTCCAGGTAAATCACACTTTGTATGGCCTTACCTTGTCCCGCTGCAAACTCCTTACATCAAGACTCAGTCCATTTGAGACTATTTCAACGCACTATTACAGGGCCTACCGCGAAGTGGTATATAGAGTTACCTAGGGGAGCTTTCGCTTTGTTCGACGACCTTGTGATGACTTTTCTTAATCACTTCCAGCTTACCAGTGCGTTATGACGTTGGTACTGAACTCTTGTTGACATTTTGGCAAGACAAAGCCACACATATTTTTGATCATATTCAAGAGTGGCGTAGACGGAAGAGGTTAATTAAAGCTTTTATACCACCGGAATTCCTCCTCAAGTGGTTCCTCAAGTCGTTATTGCCGTATATAGCAAAGGATGTTTCCACATTCGGAGTGCAAAATGAGGAACAAGCGATTTTTAAGGCACAAGAACTGGACTTGATTTATGCTCAGTCCGGTTTGTTGTATGAGATTATTCCCAATGCTCCTCGTTCCAGTTTCAATCCCAAAGTCAAACCTGGACCACATGCCGATGGCATTGTGGGTTGTGCAAGTGTGAAACCTGCAGATTCGGTTGCAAAACAAGTTAGTCAATTGTCAATCAACCAATCTGCTTCGAGAAAAGCTATGGCTTCGTCTCAACCCACCCAAATGACGAGTGTACTTTCTGTGCAATCGTCAGACCTGAAGGGTAACCAGCAGCCTGGACGGAATAGAAAAAAGGGTAAAAATAATCGAAAGGGTGGGAATAAGAATGAGAATGCTAACAATAATGACAAGAACAATCCAAATGTTGGGGGGGGGAAAGAAGCTAAACGTAAGGTTAAGTTCCCTTGTAAGTTATGTAAGGACGATCACCTCACGTACTTGTGCCCTCATATTGAGGAAGCTTCGAGATTCTTGGCACAGGGCCCAGCTGTGCTAATTAACCCTTTACCACATAATCAAAATATGAACTCAAAGACCCATGACCAGTCTGGTGATGATGATCCCCCGGAGGGTAGTGGTCGTGGGTGCATTAACATGGTCCGTGTTGCAAAATTTGTGACCCGTGCGAAAGATTATGGTTCGTCACAACCCAACCCAGGCAAAGAGCCTAATCCACCAGGGTCCCCTTTGCACATTGAGAAACTTGCGGATAAACCTAATGCTGCACCTCGCATTCCTAAGGGAGTCCTTAAGTGTTCAGGGCATAATCCAAATGCCCGAGCTGCCCAGAATTATTCAGTTTTCAAGGATTTGGGCCACACTCCTTGTGCGATGTCTGCATTGGAAGTGCTTCAGAGTTGTCCTTCGCAAAGAAAGGTGTTGCTTTCTGCCCTTGGTGTGAACGATGATGATTCTTCCTCTATGATCAAATTTGAAACCGCAGGACTTCAGCCTCACTTGCCCTACTATGTGTCTCTTTTGGTTCATGTAGAATGTCTTAATATGACCGTCAAGCGCACTGTGATTGACGAGGGTGCTACTGCTTCTGTGATGTCTTTGTCATGTTGGAAGGGTCTGGGTTCTCCTAAGCTGTGTAAATCAGTGACTATGTTAACTGCGTTCAATGGGAGATCTTTTAGGCCGCACAGCATTCTTCCTTCCCTTAAAGTCCGTTTGGGGGGGAAGACCGTTGCGATAGAGGTCGAGGTGGTTGATGCACCCCTTGACTACAATCTCTTGCTGGGTAGGAACTGGATGTATAGTATGCAAGCTGCTGCTTCTTCCTTGTTCTGTGTTGTATGATTTCCACATAATGGGAAGATTGTAACAATTGATCAAACGACATTCAAGAATCCATCTGTTACCGCATCTTCAGGAGCTTCGATCCCGATCGTTGAGCACTCTTAGCCGGCAACTGGGAGTGTGGGTGTAGGCATGTATCCATCCCTCATGGGAAGCTTTAGTTGTCCTGCACTGATCCTCATGATAGGATCTAGTTCATATGAGGCTTCGACATCTACGGCATCGGTGTCTTTTCGCATGAGTCATATGGAAGATCCTTGGATTCTTCCTACACCGAGTACTTCGAGTGAGCCCGTCGAGACGAACGTGCCATTTCCTACAGTGATGATAGCTTATCAAGCTAATCTCAAGAGTGTTGCAGAGCCTAGTCCTTCTTCTTCACGGACAGAGGAGGAGGACCCTTATGTGCTGCCGGCATGGGCAGTACAGTCTTCTCACGCACATGACTACCTTGATACGGTTTTCCCTTCGGATGAAGCGATTATTGAGGCTATGTCAGAAGTTGAGCCACCATGGGAGGAACTTCATCATAGATCGTACTTTCTTCCAGAGCTTGATCGTTTGGAGCGTGAGGATTTTAGGGCGGTTCTTAGTCAGAGAGTTAGTAGTCCTATGGTTCGATTAAGCTCTCCTGGTTCGATGGCTGATGGAAACATGGCGAACATATCTTCAACAATTCCTATCAACATCTCTCGCAATCCTGGCACAATAGAGAATGTCTATATTGGGGCGGAATGTTCCCATGCTGAGATTCTGGAATATACCGAGCTATTCAAGGAATTTCGTGATATTTTTGCTTGGTCTTACAATGAGATGCCAGGTATTGACCCTCGTATTGTCGAGCATGAGATTAAGACTTACCCCAATGCTAAGCCTGTTCGACAATGTTTATGTGTGGTGAATCCTAGGAAATCACCTGCGATTAAGGAAGAGATAGAGAAGCTGTTGAAAGTTTGTTTCATCTATCCCATTCCCTTGACGGAGTGGGTTTCAAACCCCGTTCTGGTAGATAAGAAGTAGGGAGTGATTCGTATATGCATTGATTTCTACGATTTGAATCGTGCCTGTCCTAAGGACAACTTCCCCACACCATTTATAGATCATATTTTGGATGAGTGTGTGGGTAGCGAGGTGTTCTCCTTTACGGACGGCTTTTCCGAGTATAATCAGATACAAATTAAACCTAAGGACCAACATAAGATTGCATTTATTTGTCCTTGGGGAACGTTTGCATATCAAAAAATGCCTTTCATCCTTAAAAATGCCGGAGCTACGTTTCAGTAGGCAATGACCTTGATTTTCCACGATCTCAAGTCAGTTATTGAGGTATTTTTGGATGACCTCGCTACTCATTCTCGCATGAGAATGTGTCATCCTTATCACTTGAGATTGGTATTCGAAAGATGCTGGCACTATTCGGTTAGACTAAATCCTCACAAGTGCATCTTTTGTGTGAAATCAGGGTGTTTGTTAGGATTCATTGTTTCTAAAGAGGGTATAAGAGTCGACCCTTTGAAGGTTGAGGAAATACTTCAGTTGTCTCCCCCGAAGAATATTCGTCATCTTCAGTGTTTGCAAGGCATGGCAAACTTCTTACGAAGATTTGTTGTCAACTTTGCCAATTTGACTAGAGGCTTCATGCATCTCTTGAAGAAGGACACCCCCTTTTATTGGGATGAGTGAGCCCAGGAGTCCTTCGATGCACTACAGCGAGCCCTAGCATCGGCCCCGGTGATTAGTCCTTCGGATTATAGCCATGATTTTTTATTATATGTGGCCGCGTCCCTAGAGACGATTGGTATGGTTTTGGTTCAAGAGGATGAGGAGCTCCAAGAACATGTCATATATTATCTAATTTGAAACCTTATTGACGTAGAGATTCGTTATTCTCATGTCGAGGAGCTTGCGTTAGCTACCGTACATGCGGTTCAGCGGTTGAGACATTATATTCTCCTTCGCCAGACCTTGGTTGTGGCCCATGTCAATCCGTTTCAATTCATCCTCACCCAAAGGATGATTGGGGGAAAGTATAATAAATGGATTGTCATTCTGCAAGAATCCGATCTCGAGTTTGTTTCGGCAAAATCGAAGAAGTATTTAATTTTTGCAGAGCTTATATCGGATTTCCCGAGCGAGGGCGAGGAGTTGGTTTGTGAAGATACGTTTGTCGATGAACACATCTTCTTAATCTCAACATTAGACCCATGATATGGGGATATCATAATATATTTACAAACACTGAAGACCCCTACTCACCTCTCGCGAGATGAACGACGATGATTACGTCACGTCTCTAAGAACTACCTCATAGTGGACAATACTTTGTACCGCCGTGGGGTAGATTCCATTTTATGACGTTGTTTAACTCATAAAGAGGCTGAGGTAGTGCTGAATGATTTCCACGGAGGGGCGTGTGGTGGTCATTTATCTGGGCTTTCTACAGCTCAAAATATTTTAAGAGCGGGTTATTTCTGGCCGTCGATATTTAAGGATTGTGTTGATGAGGTCAAGAGGTGCCACCCTTTCCAGGTGTTTGCATGTAATATGCGCTCAAAACTTGCCCCGTTACACCCCATTATCACCGTCGGTCCCTTCACTAAGTGGGGGCTCGATTTTATGGATTGCAACCCAGCTTCGGCTGGGGGGCACCATCACATTATAGTGGCTATTGATTATTTCAAGAAATGGGCTGAGGCTATGCCTACAGTAAAATCTAACGGTGAGATAGCTGCTCACTTTGTGTTCAACCAAATTATTACTCGCTTCAGGATTCCGAAAGAGCTTGTCACTGACCATGGCTCACACTTTCAGAACCGTATGATGGAAGAGTTGGCATCCAAGTTAGGGTATAAGCAAGAGCATTCATCTTCTTACTACCCCCAAGTGAATGGACAGGTTGAGGCAGTGAATAAATCACTCAAATCCATTCTCCATCGAACCATCGCACAAAGCAAGAATAATTGGCACATTATGTTATATCCGGCTTTGTGGGCATATCAAACCGCGGTTAAGACTGCCACTAGTTTTTCTCCATATCAGCTTGTACATGGAGTGGAGTCAATATTTCCGGTTGAATGCGAAATTACTTCTTTGAAGCTAGCTGTAGAACTCTTACTGGACACGTCCCCATTGGAGGAGCATTTGGTTCACCTTGAGCAACTTGATGAGCAGCGTCGGGATGCCTTGTTGGCTCTAGAAGTCAATAAACGTCGCGTTAAGGTCCAGTACGATAAGTCTATCCACCCAAGGGCGTTTAGTGAAGGAGACTTGGTCCTTTTGTGGGATCAACTGAAAGAACCCTTGGGGGCAGGGAAGTTTAATCCTATGTGGCGTGGTCCTTACATGGACAAGCATGTGTTAGAGAAGGGTGCGTATGAGTTAGTGGATTACGAAGGAACAACCTTGGCGGAGCCTAGAAATGGGCTCTATCTCAAGAAATACAATGCATGATCCTTAGCCAAGGCTTCTTGTTGTATATTATTGTACAGCTTTGCGTAGTTAGGTAGTTTTCTTATCATGATCGGGTTTGTGATTAGTTTCCATTTCTTTTGGCAGATGTCAATGGAATCTTCCACCTACATAGGATTCGCGGATGGTGCAAGTCGTCACACTCAACACTCAGCCTCTGCTGCTTGGGTGATTTATACTCCTATGGGTCAGGTACTGTCTTCAGGAGGTGTATGTCTACGGCCATCTTCCAACAATGTTGCTGAATATAGCGTCGTTATTGAGCTTCTACAGGATGCCATTTTACATGGCATTCTATCTCTTGAGGTATGTCTTGATTCGGAGTTAGTAGTGTCACAGCTCAATGGTTTGTACCATGTTAGAGATCTGACGTTATTGAGAAGATTCTTGCATGTGAGATTGTTAGAACGACAATTTGACAATATAACATATATACACATTCCAAGAAATAATAATCAAGTTGCTGAATCATATGCTAACTACGTGTTAGATTGGCATTTGTTTCATTCACAATAGATTAATCATAGACACAATTTTTACACATGTAAATAAATAAATCGATCACCATAAAACTTTTTATATATACATCAAAAATGTGATAATACATAGTGTCATGATACAAAATTGGGGCTCTCAAGCCACCATCATATAATACACGGTCGTACAAAATGTATACACTCCCAGGTGTCTAATCCTATGGAGGAGGAGGAGGGTTGTGATCATGGAACGTCACTACGGCTCTAGCCAGCCATCGAAATAAACGCACCCATGCGCGTGGTACACCCACCACCTGCCGTTGCATGGCCTCAGGCAAGTCCTCGACTTGCACCATGGGAACTCTATGTGTCAATCTCACAAAGTTCATATGAATGCTCTGGAGCGTTCGCTCCGCATCCACACCCGTGATGTCATCTCCTCTTCCCCTCCGTCTATGACGAGGGAAGCCCTCTGGCCACTGTGGTCCCACATCTGCACACAAATGGTAGATGTCACTATGTATCATCACCCAAAAACATGTCTCTTTGATTCCACATAATCAAGAAAATACAAAAAAATTAAATAACTCAAAAATTTAAAAAGAGAGGGTCGAGATTCGTTACCTATATCACCATATGTCGATCTTGGTTGTAACGGCATGTCTAGGTCCCCCCAGAAATCTATCCCTGCATAGGGGTAGTCATCGATGAAAACTATCTGTCATCGCCACCATGGAAAGAAGTCAGCTGGATATGGGTTGGCCACCCTACCACCCCCCAGTCTGCACATAGCATCTGACCAACACTGTTGGGTCAGATATCGAACCCCGTGGAGAGGAACGGCCACTCTGGGGCTCAATCCTGGAACACGCTCGAAGAAAAACGTGCTCAAAATACTGCTGAACCCGAAGTTTCGCACCCTACATGCCTTACACTCACTGAGCTGGTGTTTCATGTTCCTCAGTAGTGTAGTACTCCAGTCGTAGATGGTGGGTCTCATGCACTCCACTGCATAGAACATCAGAGGCCGCGAGGCCTGGTGGAGTGATGCTAAGCCTGCTATCCTGCCCAGTGTCAGTAATATGGCCTTTAGGCCTAGCACCTGTATAGCATTGGGAGGGAATTGACTCCCCACCTTCTCGGTGTCTGGATAATAGTACACTGCAATGTACTCGTCAATAGTCAGGCCACCTCCTGGCCCACCACGGGAACGAAGGTTCACCACCTCCCCTTGTCTAGAAATCCCTGTGATAAAGTATATGTCCTCCACCTCTATGGTGAGGGACATCCCATCAATATGGAAGGACTCCGAGTCTGGATCCCAATAATCTACCAGCATCTGTAACATTCTTGGTTTGGCCCTCAAACCACCAAGACACCAAAACTTGTAGAGTCCACATGCATGTAGAGCTTGTTGAGCCATTAAGTCGGCCCTTACTGCTTCCTCTACTTCACCATGCTCACGCTCTTTCCACTCTAGAACCATCCTGCACAAGAAATTGCAAAGTTACCCATTAGCTTATTGAAAAAACCATATGCGCGGCCTCATACGCGATTGTTTTCAAAACAGCCGTGTATGTACACGGGTTTGAGGCCATTTTCCACGTATATCCAGCCCTATACATGGAAAAAACCTCGATTTCCGCATGGGCCGCAGCGCTCATTTTGGGATGGCCTAAAAAATTTATTTGACCATGAAAATTCATAAAAATTGTATCAAAATGCAAGAGGAGAGCATGAGTAAATACCTGGAAGAAACGGTAGTGAATTCCGCCGACTGGATCTCTTGGAATTTGCTGTTGAAAATCAGAGCTCAAATGGGTAAAAGTTTCAAATGAATTATATTTTTTACTATTTATAGAAATTTTTCAAATATTTGAAAATTTTTACCCCCTTTCCTATAGTTTCGACATTTTCCAACCATTTTGGACCATTTTTGACATAATTTGTGATGTAGAAGACCTTTTTCAGTGTTGTTTCAGCCATTGGATTGACCCGTTCATGCCGATCTCAAGTATCATGTCTAAACTGGCATATAGGTTAGGTTTCATCACTGTTTGCATTTTGCATAGCCTTATGACCATCTCATCATGACCTTAGGTACGAACCCACTCTATTATGTCACGAAACCGTCTTGCTGCTTTAGAAGTGGTATGATATGAGTGGTAGAGCTTTACCTTACATGGGTACCCTAGTTAGCGCCCTATTTGCATTTGGTGCCCATGGTGACATTTTCTCCTTTAGGGTGTGGGAGTCCGTTGTATAGTACTGCCATGACATTTTGCAAGAGCCTCATACTCCTATTGATCTTTTGCTGGCATATTTCCCTCAGGACTCCCTCATGTCAAGTTGTGAATGCATTATCATGAGCTTTGCCTGCCTTATTGAGCTTTATGTCGGCTCCCTTGACATTGCGTTTCAGCCATATAGCCCGAGCTTGTCTCATGTCTAGCCATGCAAAGCCATTTCTTATATCCTTTGCAGCTTGATTTCCTTTTTACCGGGAGGGGATTTTCCCTCGAGTGTCGATATCCTACACATGTATCCTTGCATTGAGCATAGGTATGTTCCGCTACTTGGAACTAGTTTTTTTCCCTTATGACACTCGTCTCCTCCTAGTTTGTAACTATAAAGCTATTTTATTCTTTTTTCAAGCTTTTTAAATAACTGAAAAAGTCCAAAAAAATTAGAAAACCAAAAATCCGGACAAGGAAAGATGTTATCTGTGGCAGCTGTCGAGTTGTGTCGCCTTCGAACAAAGCACTGTATATAACATCCATTGGTTGGGTTATAGTTTGACTTTAGGAGCTATACTCGTTTATCTGAGTTTATCTCCACCGACTGGTTAAGCTTCCAGTCCCTATGGAGCCTCTGTTGATGCCTCCTGTGTCACAGAGATGTCCCAGTTTGTATATCGAGTCTATGCTGCCTTCATTCAGTCACCATACGCCGTTATGCTCTTGTTCGAAGGAATTTGAAGCCTGAGTCGGTCATTCCTCAGTTGTCTTGACTTTGCATGTCGGCCATTCCCGGTACAGTTACTAGTTTGTGCACCTATGATCGAGTCCTTCCACATTATACAGCTTTGCTGAGTACCTCATGTTGGATGATGGGGGATGCCTTAATGCCCTCCTTCCAGCGGATTTCATCCCATCGACTTCAGATCATTTATTCTGGGATTGGAATCTAGAGTCCTTTTGAGTGCCTTGAGACTTGCAGTCATCAGTGGCAGGATCTCTCACCATCGATAGTTCTTGGGAATACATCAATGTCCCCTGATCGATGGATCCTCTCAAGTGTTCGACCTCAACACATTTATTCACACTTGTTAGTTTGCACTCTAGTACCTTGATTCCCATTTTCATTATTGGTGGGTGATCTCGCGTCTGTTAACGGTATACATTAATGACCGGTAATCAGACGATGGACTACTATGTTTGACCTCGACACCTCTATTCGCATAGTAGGACATGTACTCGTAGCGGTTTGTGTAGAAGACTTTCCATATTTGTGGCATCCCTTATATGCTACCTCTTTGATCGTGCCAGTGTTCATGAGATTTCAGCTCTCATGACTTGGTTCCAGTATATGTCAGATATTTCCAGCCATTATGGAGATCATGGTCCTTTGTATATCTTCATCATGGAGATTCTGATTTATGTATAGTGTACGTGGCTATGACCACATATGTGACATCATGTATCATGCCTATTCATGGCCATTGTACTCTTATGTATCGGGGACTGCTATATGTATTCGCAGTTATATGCAGAGTTGTATTATTGTACTATGCTGATTGGGTGGTTGGTCTTCCATTTGGGATCCTTCATCACTCCACTTCTGGGATGGACTTATAATTTATTTCGGCCATCGTATGACCCCTCTGACCTCACACATTAGGGGGCATCTGTTATATCTGATTTCACCATTCCAGGTGAATCACACTTTGTATGGCCTTCCCCTGTCCCGCTGCAGACTCCTTAGACCCCATGGACCATTTTTTGTCCTTTGATGTTTCCTTGATCATCCCTAAAAACATATGAAAAATGACACACGCGACTTTTAAATGTATAAGCACATATATACATGGGTTTGACCACTAAAACCACGTACATCAGGATGTGTGCATAATCCAAATCCTTTTGGAGTTTTTCTTGACATGGATCTGACTCATTTGACTCCTGGCCTTCCCTATGCCTTGATATCGCTCGGATTCGACCTTTCATTATCCCTTTGAAAGCTATATAAGGAACCCCTTGGTACATTGAAGGCAAGAAGAGAGAATTGAGAGCAAAGAAACTATAGTCCATTGTTGCCGAAACTTATGCTTGATTATGCATCCCTTTGTCCCTTGGAGCACTAGTGTGTTCTTCCCAAGCTTTCCTTTTGCTCGTGAGCTTGCTATTGAGAGATGGAGGATTGAGGTGGTGGAGGCCCAAGTAGGGGATTCAGTTTCTTCGGTTCGCAGACGTGCCGTCAGAGGTTGTACCTTGTAATATATGATTTAAATATTAATAGAAATATCTTTTCCTGTCCAATAATGTGTGTTTGAATGAATATTTTATCCATTGGATTATGTCAAATGCTTTTACATTATTGATTATATATGCTAGAATAGATCTAACACCATGATATATAGAATGCTTGTATTGTTTACTTGTTGTTGAGGAAGTAATCTATCAATTCAAGCTAAAGATTGGAAAGCTCAACGGGGATCTACTTCAACCGTCCGGAATAAGGTACGAGGTCTAATCCTTTAGTGTTAGACATTTAAATTCTATTGCATATTGGAAATGATTGATTTCTGGAGTCAAGCTATCTGTTGTGGTACCCCAAGCCATAGGAATTTTTCTCCGTAACATTAGTTACTACATATGTTGATTTGGATTGTTCTTTCTTTCATTTAAACCTTTAGGTTAATACTCTATGGAAATTCACATGCCTAGTCATACGATTCACATTTGGCATGTCAATTTGATAACTTGTTGATGTTATTTGGTAATATGCATGACCCTAATTGACATAACTAGATTTACTTTTTGGATGTCTACCAAAAATGTGTCATTGAAAGTTTTCTCATGTTATACATATGATGATTTTGATACTTGCAATCAAGATAATGATATGATCCTTCTGGGTAAATAAGAAATAGAGAGAAAACTTGCATTTTCTTAGAAAACTAACCAAAATTTGACCCAAAAATTGAAAAGTTTAAGTTTAGAAATTTCATTTTTGTTTGTGTGGAGTTGTGTTAAGAGTGTTTTGGAGTAAGAATGCTCTCCAAAAGCAACAAAAAAAAAAACCATCCCACAATCCTCCTTCATAATATTTCTTTATCTTTTGTTTATCTTGCTTGGTGGAAAGTTACTTTATTAAGTAAGATCTCTCGAGTTCAAATCTTTCTTATATTAAGTTAATTTTTCAGAATTTTCATCTAAATTTAGTTTATAAATTAAATTAATTGTAAAACTCTTCCCCATTGGTTTTGTAAAAGTTGACCACTTATTTTAAGGAGGTAACTTATTTGTAAAAGTGAGCTTATAGGAAAAGTTAGTGAAGAAAGGAAATTATTCAATAATTATTAATCTCATTGTGCACCCACCATTAAGTGGGGAAACCTCTAGCTACCACATTCAACATTAGCTCATTTATATGCCTTTACTTCAAAAGGGCACAATTTTGGCATCTAGAGTCCATTTTTAGTGATATTTTTTATAATAAAAAATTTGAAGTTGCAATTAGATAAATTGATTTTAGTCTCTTTATCAAGTTGTAATTAAGTATTTACAAAAATATACTAAGTATGTCCTAGATCTTTAAATTATTCATGATATAATTTGGTTGTGTAAATTACACAAATTTGGGTCACCATATTTTACATTAGTTTTTATTGCTCATACCAATAACTTTGGAAGTTGATTTTTTTCTATACAGTGAGTTTTTGGATTGGGATTGCAAATCTAATCGTATGGGAAGGCCAAATAGGTCAATAAATAAGTATAACTTCAAAATCGAAATTCATACTTGTAATGAAGCATGGGTGTCCATTTTAGTAAAACTCATCAAAACTAGTGAAAATACAAACGAGTTTCAATTTTGTAGATATATCTTCACTTTTCAAATTATGAGTAGACCCTCTAGCTCCCATTTCGTGGATTGTGATATTTTTGTCAACGGCTCGTGTACTTCTCATGTCACGTCTAGTCTTTATGTCACAACTTCTTTTGATAGTTGAACTATCATTATTTAGTGATGATGATACAACCTTATAATATTTCTCTACATTATTTAATAGTACAAGTTACTATTCCTTAAGATAGCTAAAAATTATACATAAGTGGCTATTTCCACCCTTTTTTTATAAAACTGAGTCTCTTGTTGGTCCATCCCAATGAACACTATTAGCAGGAATCTCCTCAACTTTGGGCTCTTGTTTCTCCTATTGCTGACTACTTAGAGAATGAATTTGATGATGCTATCTATCTTGTTCACACATTTGAATGCTATCAGGAGGCGTTTTGTCCATCCGGAACCATTATTCAATATTCTACTGAACTACAACGTATCCTAACTAAATGGTACTTGCTGCAATGAAAAAGATAATTCAAGTAATTACCTATACCTTTAGAACTTGTTTGCAAATTAATTTCCCAAAATTAAAATACCAACTATTTACTGCATATACATATACAAGTGAAGAGTGATTAAAATACCAACTATTTACTCAATGATAAGTTTCAATTTACATAATTGAAAATGGATCTAAACAATTGAATTTAAAATTCTTTTATCCACATAAAATCTAAGCAAAGCAAGAGATGGAATATCAACTATTAACTATATACAACATATATTACGTCTAATGAATAAAATCAGCCAGCCAGAAGCAGGAAAAATGAAATTAGAATGAATACATATGTTTTTTTGTTTATGAATCGTAGAGATGAAAGCTTCATCTCGGGATTATTTGTGTGCTCTCCTTCCATTCGTGATGTCACGACTTCTATTTCCAGATCGTATGTGTTTGTGAACAGACCACTTAAGGTACTCTGCGTCTGCGTCGCCTACAATGCCTTGAAGCAGCGTCTTATATCTATCCACATTCTTGCTTTTAAGAAACATTCTAAAAGTTTCAATGTCATTTTCTCTGATAACACCAAAACCTCCATGTTTATAAACTCCCCTTACAATATTGAAACACAATCGAAAGTGGGATGCTTCCATGAAATAGAACCCTGAAAGCACAAGTTCCACCATTCAGACTATGACGCTTACTATATACAAAGTGTGTAGCCTCTCCTTCTGATCCACATACATATGACTATCATTCGGATAATCTATGACTAGGGAATCAGTTAAAGAGAGCGACTGGTTTAGTGCCATAAAAATGACATAAACATTCTTAGCCTCATCGTCTCCAGGTTCATGCACGTTTTGGAAACGGGAAACGCAAATTATGACCATGTTCACTAGAGCGTCCACGTAATCGTCACTTTCTAACACCATCAATGAATTTTTGATCCAGCTAGCTTTCAGGATTAACGATCCGTTATACAGATCTTCATTGGTTATATCTATGATAGTCTTGTGCAGACAGTACTCTCCACGACACAATTGCAGAAGAGATTGCATCTAATAATAAGATAACTTATGTAGTTCAAAAACATTGTACGGTAAATTCTTAAAACCATACCATGGATTTTCAAATACTTGGATTCTGCAAGGTCATTTAGAATGAGAACAAACTCCCAAACATATTTTTTCAGGTAACATTCGCAAATCGTTGTCATAATCACAGTAATCGTAGTACTCATGTCATAAATTAAGGTGGGGTTCATCGATTAGTGTGAACAATTATTCATATCCCTTGAGAAAAAAGCCTCCCTATTTTCGGCCCTGTACTCGCAATACAAAGGGAGCAAATTAAATTTCTTCCAGAAGGTCTTCCAATACTTCTCTTCAACAATTGCTCTCGAACAATGACAATCTAATTCCTGATGATGAAAACTCAATTCCATCAAAAGATTCTCCTTGTCTTTAGCTATGAGGACATTAGTGTAGTCAGGAATAACTTCAAGACCTACGGCTAGGGTTATGTTCTCAAGAATCTAAGACGACATATTTTGCTTGAGGGACGCCTCTGTTAATATGGAAGGGTTGGCGGATGTATGGATTGACTGCATCATGCTTGGTATCCCAAATCCTCTCGATTGTTGTGCGATCATAAAGAACCTGAGCTGGGTCTTCTTCTACATCCAGTCAAGTTGGATCGTAAGCAAAATCTTGAACCAATGAATCAACATATTCATCAGAAAGACCATTCAACTCCATTTTGGCTATCTAATTGTAAAAATATCTTTATTTCGCAATCTAATTGTAAACATTTCCTTATTTCCTTAGAAACTGAGGAATTAATATGATACTTCTTAGAAACTGAGGAATATGATACATCATGAGATATGTAAACGCTTATCTATCTATATATATAGATAGATAGAAGGTCATTATATTTTGTGCCCATGAGTTCGCTTCTGGGTTTGATGCACAAGTTTAGGGGCTACTGCCCTTTGCAAATCGCTCTTTTGTTAAGAAAGTAGTGAGTTTCAAAAGCATTGTTTAAACAGATGTGAGGGCCCTTACCTAGCTAGCTATAGATGTGAGGGTAATTTTTATAGATGTGGGGTTACATAGTTGTCATTACGTCGAGAGGCGCTATACAGCTCAGTATGGGGGAGACCTTGTAACGTTTGTAACGTTATGTAACATTACTCTTGTAAATGTGCTTCATAAAAAATAATTTTTTTAATTATCCTCCAAATTAAATGTCTACCACTAAAACAACCTAATATTAGGCAGATATTGTAATGTTCCTACCTATAAAAACAATAAAAAATATATAAAAAAATTATGCGTCAAAAAAATGTGGATAAAAAAAACAACACAATATGGGGGAGATGTTGTAATGTTCCTACTTAACAAAATAATAAATAATAAAAAATTATCCAAAAAAAATGTTGGTCGTGCACATGGTTTTAAAACCATGTATGGGGGAGATGTTGTAATGTTCTTTCCAAACAAAATAAGAAATAAAAAAATATTAGATGTCAATCATAAATAATATTAAATATTAATAATAATAATATTATATATGGAAAATAAATAGTATTAAATATTAATAATGAAAATATTATATGTATACCTTAGATGTGTCTTTTGGTTTGAATCACACCAAAGTTAATAGTTGAGTGCAATACTTAAGAAAAGGTTTGCACCTCCAAATATTTGATCCTTCTCTCCACTTGATAGAGCCTAGGATTTGGATCTATGCTGGTATTAATAACAATGATAAATAAGTTTTATGTTGTCATTTAAGTAATTTTAATTTTGGTAAACATACGAATATATAGTTTCTAAGTTAATAAACACAATACATCAGTGTTATTAAATTCTCTTTATTGTTAAAAAATGAAATGAAATAATAATATAAATAATAGATAAATTTATTATAAATATATTTTATTAAAATTTTATCTCATTTAAAAAGATTGTATTCTATACATATCTTTTTATGAACAATTTTTAAATAAAATTCACTGAAAATAGCTAAGATAATTATGTTGACATGAATGTGTTTATATTCAGATTGCATCTTTAAAATGTTACAATTTTTTATTATCAATATTACATATGTTAATGTGTTCATCATTATTTATGAAGCAATCTTTCGAGATTCATTATTCAATCTTTACAATCCTTGGATTTCCATATTTTCCATATTACCTTCTTGAGGAACCTTAGATTCATTAATAAATGTTTTATACGGTGTTGAAAAACATCTACTTTCTGTATTGTTCTTTATTTTTCAGCATATTCCTTTCTCGCATGAGAGCGTTGGGTTTTCAGAGATCACACTCTACTTGCACACACATCTCACACCTTGAAATAAATGCTTAGTTCATGACCCCAAGCTACACCTTAAAATAAATGCTTGGTTCATGTCACATTCTGGTCTTTCATGTCTACCAGAATCCCTTTGGACATCCTTAAGTTTAATGGAAATACAGGAGAGGATCCTTAGAACCATATCATGTCCTTCTACTTATGGTGTTCCCCCAATAGTATAGTGTATGACTCTATCTGACTGTGGCTATTCTAATGCACACTCACTAGTGTTGCAACCAAATGGTTCATTGAGCTTCCCCATGCCACTTATCATTTTTTTCTCTCTTTAGCCTCGATGTTTGTCCAGTAATTGCAGCTACCCATCTGTTACGATGAGGAAGTGGAAATCTTATTATCCTGTAGAGAAAAAACCGCTACCCCAATCACGGATCACATCCATGAGTGGCATCATCATCGTAGTTTATGAATAAATAAGTTAGATGATAGGATTTTCCTTGATTCATTCCTTAAAACTTTACTACCCCTATCGCCAAGGATGTTGCAACCGAGCGGCCACAAACTGAGGAAGAAGAAATTCTCAAAGCACAACAGTTGGACCTTATCTATGCCTAATCGGCTTACCTTTATACCATCATACCTGATTCTCCTTGTGCATACTCCTCATGGTGAGATACACCGGGGGAATCCCATGATACTAATGGAGTCATTCTCTTTGTTACCCAACACCCCCACCTATACACGACCTCTCCTCCGATGCTGCCTCACTCAGAAAACTCTCCTAGTGTTTCCCAACATAGCTACTCCCATAACTTTTGATGCATAGAAACTCAGTCCAGAACCACACCTTAGTATGTGTCTCTCACACCCATTGCTCATGTTCATGGACCAAATTTCCTAGCACCTTCTTGTCATGGCCAGACGGTAGCTTCAGCCGCTCTATCCTACTACAAACCACCTATGCAACCTACACCTACTTCAACCACGACTCCTCCTATTCGTTAAGGATAGATTTATGCTTAGCAGAACCTCCCTAAACATCCTACCCCCAATAACCAACAAGGGTAGGGAAGAATACAAAGAGATAGGAACTGAAGAAACAACCAACCTTAAGGGGGAATTCAACAACCCAACCCCCCTAATAACAACGTAGTCGATGCCAACCCTTATACAAAATCTCTAATGTCCACCAAGACCTGAGAAGAGAACCCAATTACATATTAATCATCTATACACCGTTTATGACATTTATGGTAATTATGCACACAAGTTCCCCCAGATGCATCGATTTTGCCACCTATTACAAGCTAAAACTCAACGTGAAATCAATGATGTCACTTTTTCATAGCCAAACCCATCACAACAAGTTCCTATACCTATGGTACTAAATAACCTGTTACCAAATCAATGCATGGTTGCAACCCAACCCTTGGCACCACAAAATACTACAATCGCTTCTTCGAGTCAACCCATCAATCCTAGTGTCCATCATCTTATTAAAAATTGTCATCTGGTGTCAAATTATAGACTGGATGGAACCAATATGGCTCCACCACAAAAATTATTAACCCCTCCACGACATCTACCTCCACTCCCCTCGATATGCCCTTACATTTTTTGAGACCCCCATGGATGAGACTACCAAAGTCCCTATATTTCCTTTGCGTCACATTACAAACAACCCCACTACTAGAGCCACTCTTAATTACAGTATTGTTGATGACTTGAACCAGTATCTGTCTACCATGCCTGCTCTAGAAGTCTTAAGAACTTTTCCTTTGCAACACAAATTAATGTTATCTTCTCTAGGTGTCATCGACCCCTCTAATTCCAGGTTGATCACTTTCGACTTGGATCAAGGAGAACCCTGAATTCAATCATCAATAGCCTTCCATTTTCCTGTCAATGTAAAGAATTTGTTTATTCATAGATGCATCATCGATGAGGGTGCATACACTTATTTTATGTCAACCTTCATTTGGAAGAATCTCGGATCACCAACCCTTCATCCCTCAGCCATCACCCTTCATGCTTGCGATGTTCATGTTGCCCAACCACAAGGTGTTCTCAGGATTTTCCCCATTTAGTTGGTAGATATCAAGGTTGTGAACGCCTACCCATATTAAAACCCCCTCCTTGGACTTAGTTACATGTACCCAATGCGAGTCGTCATTTCTATCATCCTTTGAATCCTTATGTTCCCCCATGAAGTGAACATTGTGATTATCGACCAGTTGATGCACTACAATCCTAAAGGACTAGCCACTCTTGAACATGACCTCCCTAACATTAACACCAGTATTGATAACATATACATCCCCTCTATTTCTTCCATTAGTCCTCGCCTATTTACCAACTCCCATTTGACGCATAATTTTTCATCCCTCCCACCTCCTCCCTCTACGGCTAACATATCAAATTTGTGAACCATCACATCTGGTAAGGTTCTAACATCATTGCAACCTCATCTACATCACCAACTGAATACCACATGGAATTATTTGGGTTCATTTCCCATACACACTATCTCGTTTCTCTTTCTACCCTCTAGAATCATGAGTAAACTGGTCATGTCTATGCTCAACCTTCCAAGATTCACTTTGGGAATTCTAGTGTGGTACCTCGATGCAACCAACCCCACCCCAACACCACAAATCATGTTGACAATTGTAATATCCTGAATTTTGGCCTAACACTAATGGACATAAGTCCCATTTCATGGGATGTTGCTTTGATGTTTATATTTTGTATATTGGGCATAATACCCCACTGCACATGAGTATGATGACTTATTTTAGATATATTGGGAATAAGGCAATGCATATATTTTATTTAGCATATATGTGATTGTATGTGTTGGGTGTGGAACCTGAAGCACATGATTGATGATAATTTGTGTTGAGTGCGAGCTCCCAAGCACATGAGTGATTTGATGTTTGTGTTGAGCACGAGCTTTGGAGCCCATGAATGATTTGATGTTTGTGTTGAGCATGATCTCTGGAGCACATGAATGATTTAACATTTGTGTTGAGAGCGAGCTCTAAAGCACATGAGTGTTTGATGTTTGTGTTGAGCGTCATATCTAGAGTAGATGAGTTAGGTAATGTTTGTGTTGAGCATAAATCTCTAAAGCACATGAAAATATAAGAGTTTGAAGTGTTTGGCATAAGCCATGTAGCATTCCAAATTGATGTTGAGCATAAGCTCTAGAACATCGGATCCTTGGCCATTGTATTCCTAGGTGTATTATACAAGTACATCCTAGAATCAGTGTTGAGCGAGAGACTCTGGAATTGCACTAAGTGTAACTCCCTGTTTTTAGCATTGAGTATGGGATTTGAATAATGCTAGGAGTTACTGTAAATTAATTATGTTGAATGAAAACGAATCTGATAAAACAATGACATCATCTTACTTATTTTTAAGTTGATTAAGTTAAAGTTTGAATTTATATTTCTCATCAAGCACTGAATAGCTACCACGATATACAAGGTAATCCAACACGCAAGGAGGTTTAGAGATTCCTAACTTAGTTGACCAACCTTACTTGAAGGCCTTAATAAAAGAAATGATTATAAGCTAATTAAAGTACCATGTGATGGGGATTATGCTATATGATACCTAGAATTAAATGATATATGTAAATATATAGTTTATATATGTTATGAGTAAAAGAGTAAGCATGTGTAGTAATAATAGTAACTATAAATAATAAATAAAGAACCTATGTATTATTATTTACTAAAATAATTAATTAAATATTCAATACCTAAAAGAGTAAAAAATGGGAACTAGTCAAAGAGCTCCTAAATTAAAGTTAAATATATATTAATTTCACATAAATCAAGTAAAATATTATTTCAAGAAAATAAATGATTCTTGATCTAACTGAAATTTAATTGTCCTTTTTCCTAAAGATTGTCTATAAATATCGAAGCTAAGAAAGGATTGGGAATCTCATTTTATTCTATTTGATATTGATTCTCCTAAGAATTTTGGGAGAGCATTTTTCCAAAAAGAAAAGCAATTTGGTACTGAACACGATATTCTAGATAGGTGAATCCTTACCTTTAGGAGATCTAGATTACTTACATGTTGGAACCAGCTAAGGGGATCCAGATTGAAACCAGAAATGGTTCCAGGTCATGGTTGGGTGGAACGTGGTAGTTCCCAAGTTATTCGATTAAGACATCTCAGGTGAGAATTGTCTATGTTCTTATTAATTCTATGTGCTTGAGTGTGCAGGGTTCTAGCCATTAAATAACTACAACTTGCAGGTATTAGGTTTTTACCTTCTCTACAGTTCTTAAAGATTTTATTAAAGTAGGTTTTATAAACTTGAATCAAAATCTGTATATTGTATGTTTTCTTCACGTAGGGCTTCCTTTTGTTTACAAATCCTTAAAACCTGAACTATTTGTATGTAAACCCTACGAGTAGATGCTATGCTACAGATTTGCTTAAACATTAAATTGAGCCATTATTACCTAGCTAGGAAAATATAGTTTATATTCTTTCAATATTGTTTTAAATTGTTAAACATGCATATCTTAGATTTTTAAAATTTAGTTATTCTAATAAACTAGCTAATGAAATTCTACTCAAACTTTAAATGTAAAGTAAACTAGAGAATTCATTAAAAAAAACCATTTATAAAATTATAAACATACACACCAAAGATCCAATCTATGAGATCTTAAGATTAAAACTAGGTCTAAAACATTTTAAATAATTAATAAACTACAAACTAAAAGAAACAAACTAACCATAGCTCGAATGTATTAAAACCATTAAAATCAAACTCTCAACATAAAAGAAAAATGCTCACAGATTTCATATTGCTAGCGAGTATGTCACTGTTTTAACCTAATAAATAAACCATAAACATCATATCATAACACCAATCAAAAATTTTAAAATAAACATTATAAATACATGCTACGAGAACATAAACACTTCTCAGTATTATTAACCCAGCCCAACCATCAAATCCTATCCAAGATTGGCCGCAGGATTTCACATAAATCATTTCAAATATTTTAACCCAACCCAGGCATCGAGACCTAAGAAGGTTTGGTTGTAGGTCAATACATGCATTCATATCATAAAAAGCGATAAACAAAGAATTAAAATAACTAATGCATAAACAAGATAGTCAAAACATAGGCACTGCATGCACATTGCGCTAGTGAAAACTCATCTACGAAACCATGAACTTACATTAACGAAGCTAAGAATCATGCTCTTACATTTCTATTCATTTTAATCAAAATGCATCCAGGATAGAATCCTGTGAGATTCCCAAACCAAAACTAACAAACCATAAGACTAATTCATTAAACATCCCAGGATTGAATAATGTAGGCTTCATTAATAAAACAAAAAAAAAATGTTGTGAATTATACAATAAGAGTTTCGCCTCTTAGTCTTCCCGAAAGGATTTCCATATAACCAGCAGTTTAAACAAAAGAGAGCTATGCTCTTTACATCCTTTGCACAGTCGCATTATAAAAACATAAATACATAGGGTCGAGCCAAGCTTCACACTTATGGCCGGAAGGTAAGACCCAGCCAAAAAAATCAATCAACTCATACATCCACGATTTTACCACATAGCACCACTAAAAGCATACATTACATAAAATACACATTCAAGCTATCCATGGTTCCATTGCAAGAAATGGAAGCATAAGTAATGAAACACATCACAGATATAAACACAAGATATTACATTAAAGTTAAACAAAACCCATTAGAAAGTGTTGCAAAACGATACACGGAGTTGAGCCAATATTTGGAAATTCAAGATCTTTTTTCCCCAAACATTTACATACGGAAGAGCCATGGAGAACACTACATAGTTGCATCTATTGGATGCACAACAACTATCAAAACCCCAATCAAATTAAACAACTAATCAACGCATTTACCCACCCATAGCTTGAAACCTCTGTCAACAAAAACATAGTGGTAAGGTCCTTGCCAATTTCGAGGCTTACCTGAATAATGGTTGTGCAGGAAACCTATGGTGCAACCATCAAACCACAATAGACCCACGCTCTGTCACCTACACAAACCAACACAATTGCTAGCATGAGTATGCAAGCAAAATCAAAATCAAACCCAAATATTACATTGTGCAGACCAACGACCCTGCTTACCAACGAGAGAGCAAGAAGGTTGTTGAGTTGCGCAGCATGGCATTCGGGAGCCTGAGACCACCAAAAACCAGCAAAAGACCAAATGAAATGAATTCCAACCCTTCCCAGTGCTTGAGGCTTTCTTCACATGCTTCCCAAGAAGCATTTAAGTTTCCACCCTATCCACCACTGTCAATCAAATAAAAAACCCATAACTGTATAAATTTTTCACATTGTTGTTCCATAGTCCACCACCTGCCAACGTTTAAACCTTAAAACCATCAAATGACATGATAATACAAAGTTTCGATGGCATATGGAATATTCCATAAACCATAAACCCTTTTACCCTATAGTTTCAAAGTATGTATTACAAAGTAATTAATGTCATAGACAGAGTTCATAGACGAGATAACCTGCACAAGAGTAGGATCCTGCATTATTTCATGATGAGCTAAGTAATCCCCTTAGCAATAGGAATCCTTACCTTTTTGAGTGTTCCCTCAAGGGATAAAACCCCGCTACTCCACCCATTGACATACAAAGGCAAGTCAGCCTCTTATGAACAAAACCATAAACGAATTTAAAGACATAAAATAAAAATAAAATATAACATAATGTAAGCATTGATAAATGTTCGCAACTAGTTGATAGACATAGTAACCATACAAACAAGCCCAAGTGATAGAAAAACATCATGTAAATGCATCCTCATCAGAAAGGAAAACACATAGAGGGAAAAACAGCGTACGACACGTAGGTTCAGTACACAACCATGTTTTATTTCGCATAAGTTTTAAAACAATGTCCTTCAATTGTAGTATTATATTAGCCTACAATTTTTTTTTATTTACGAATTTTAGGGACATTACAAGTGGTATTAGATCCCAGATTCAAACACTAAGAGACCTAATGGGCATTACCAAACATTTGTTGCAGAAATAAATTATATTTGAAATTGTGTTAACTAATAGGAAATTATTTGTTATTAAATATTTTAAACTGTAGGATTCAAGAATAGTTCATCTCATGAACACGGAAGAAGACAAGATCCAGCAAGGAAATCTTAATACTCCCACATGGGAAGAAAAACTAGTGGGTCGAATTAAATTCTGACATACTGAAAACCATACAAAGTCTGTAAGGAGACTTACAGAGTTTCAAAGATGATAATATGATTGAAAGAAAATAGCAGCAAGCAATTAATGAATCTTTACTGCAGAACATTACGAAAGGAAGCCCGCATGGACATCCCACTCACTCAACCAACAAATTCAAAAAAAAAGTTATCATAAGTGGGCCAGTAGCCCAAAAGAAGATATAAAAGAAGAACACACACCTGAACCTCCAGAAAGAGTTTATCACAGTTTTTTCTAGTGATAATTCCCTTTCTCCTTGCATAAAGAAATAGAGGAACGATAACAACCTCTAAGGAGAGTTCAGAAAGATAAGAGCCCCAACCTACAAAGGAGAGATGAACACTAGGGAGAACGCTGAAGAATGTCTTCTAGGTATGAGAAAATATTTCCAAGTACACAACTACTCTAGTGAGATGAAATCCCACCTAGCCATACATAATTTAAATGTAAAAGTAGCTATATGGTGGAGAGACCTAAATAATACAAAAAGGATGTAGTAAAGGAAATCTGATAGAGTAACTTTCGCAGAATTTTTCATGAGAAATAATTTTTGAAAGATTCTTTGACATAAAGGTGAAAGAATTTCAGGAGTTAAGGATGGATTCCATGCCCATGGATTCTTTCATTAACAAATTTTTGGATTTGTTACATTACGTACCTTACATAAAGGACAAGAAAGTGATAATACAACAATTTTTAGAATGTCTTGCTCCTAATTTTTGAGAGAGCATTCAATTTGACATGCCTAAAACTATGGACACTACCCTACACAAAGATAGTATTTTCTATGAGCATGGACACCTAAGGAAGGAAAACATCAACAAAATTTGAGACAGGTCTAGGACCTTCTTGAACAACTACAAACCGGGTTTCAACCCTCCGCCTTACAGAAAACAAAACAACAATTTTCCAGCCAATAAGAACTTCAACAACGTAGGTACAAAGCCAAATATACCAGCACCAAATGCCAACAGACCAGTAGCAAATGGGGGAGGCAATGCTACCCCACTGCAAATCAAATGCTAGAAATGTCAAGGGCCCCATTATGCCAAAGATTGTAAAAACAGGACAAATGGATTCTTGCATAATTTACAAGAAGAACCAACGATAGAGAACATAGCTAGCACATTGAGGATTTATGCAGCTTTGGATGGCCAACATGGATACTATCAGGCTATTATGGTCTAAATAGAAGGTAAGGTTTCAAACACTTCTATTCAATTTTGATTGACCCCGATGCTTTCCAAAGCTATGTATTGCCTAAAATTGTTGAGTTATGTAAACTAGACAAATTTAAACATGAGAAACCATGATTGGTACAATTATCCATAGGTACAAAATGAAAGGTTTATGAAATAGTTAGATATTGTGAAGTAAACTTGAATGGTTTCCCTGCTACGATAAATTTGAACATTTTACCCTCAAGATCGTACGATGTACTTATTGGCATGGACTGGTTGGAAAAAAACCATGTCATGTTCAATTGTCTACACAAGTCAATCTTGTGCATAGATAGCAAGGGAATCAAACAAAGATTCAATCTTGTGCATTAAGAAAGGCTACAAACTGTTTGCTGTAAACATCCAGGATGTAGAGGCTGAGAGAGAGTAAAACATCGAAGACTTTCCCATTCTCATAGAATTATGGATGTATTTCCTAAGGAAATATCAGGATTACCAGCGAAAAGAGACTTAGATTTTTCCATAGAACTGACACTAGGGTTAGTTCTGGCTTCAAAATCCCCATACTGAATGAGCACACCATAGTTGGTGGAGCCAAGATATTCTCAAAGATCGACCTACTATTTGGCTACGGTAAAGTACATATATGCGATGAAGATATTCATAAAATGACCTTTCAAACACGATACGGCCACTATGAGTTTGTAGTAGCGCCATTTGGTTTGACCAATGCACCCACGAATTTAATGTGTATGATGAACAATATCTTCAGTAAATACCTAGATGAATTTGTATTGGTATTTATAGGAGACATATTGGTTTACTCTAAGCGTAATGTAGGACATGAGGAGTGTGGAAATTGAACCCAAGAGATAGAACAATTACACTCACAAAATTGCTAATCAAACATGCAAAATTCACACCAAAGGAGACTGAAATTGGAGCATAANAATATACAACCTTCTGAAGTAATAGGCCACTGCAATATATAATTACATGATATATTCTAATGCATAAGGATTCAATTCAAAATGGTCAAAAAGTAGGCTTACTAAATCTAGTCAAATCCCCCATAGGTGCATAAAGCAGTTTCCAAATCTACCAAGATGCTCACGAATTGGCTAATTCAAGTAGGAAAGATAATGAGGGATGGAAAGACAAATCATACATGATTTTATTAGTATAAAATGAGGGAGGGTGGTGTGGGAAAAAAACAAGTCAACTACACCTAGTCTAGCTTTTCCTTTTGCCTTAAATCTCAATAAAACAGGCATCTTTTCAAAAAACACAGATATGTGCTTTGGAGGATCTGGAATAAAGTATAGATGATAAATTTGGTTTAAGGATGTTTCCCAAGTGATTCATGACTCACTTTTACCATGTGTTGAATTCTAGGACTTGTAGAAGGCAACTAGCATAGAGTGGAGTCTAGGAAACTAGGTAATAAGACAAAAATAATTAAAAATAATGTGTAAGGTAGGTAACTATGGGTTGATTATTCTAACACCCCCACTTAAGCCTGAATTTAGGATTAAATATCAAAAAACTATAGGGCCTAGCAACAAGGCTTAGTCACCCTTTACATATTGCTTGTCCATACAACCAAGGAAAGAGGCAAAAACCCAGTGGGAAAATCCTCCCTGAAACATGGACAGGAAAAACAAAATTTTTGGAAATATTGTCATCAATCATGCTTCACAGCATGATTAGCAATCGCCAGTAGTGATTTGAGATTGCTGAAGGTCTTCTCACAAAAAACTTTGGTGAAGATGTCTGCTACTTTTTCTGAATATGCACAAAAGAGTAGATCAATGGTGCCATCATGCACAAGTTGTATGATGTAATGCATATGGATCTCAATGTGCTTGGTTCGCTATCTCTGAACTAGATCATTGCAGATTCGAATGGTGCTCTAATTATCAAAGTAGATAATAGTTGAAAATTTTGATTCGAAACCACATTCTCCAAGTATCCCCTGCAACCATTAACATTGAGTTGTTGCATTTACAACTCCTTTATACTCTGCTTCTGTATATGAGAGTGCTATGGCACTATGCTTCTTTATTGACCAACTGATTGGTCCTTCTGCAAGCATGAACACATATCCTGATGTAGACTTTCGATCTGTGTTTTCACCTGCCCAATCACTATCAGTAAACCCCATCAAATCAAGATCATATTTTGCTTTGTAAAAGATCTCATGAGTTCTTGTTCCTTGAACAAAATTTAGGATCCTTTTGGTTGCTCTCCAGTTCATCTCATGAGGATGATACATGTATCTTGAATCCACACTAACTGCATAATATAGATCAGGTCGAGTGTGTGTAAGATAAATAAAACACCCTATCAACTACCCATACAGTGTATTATTTACCATAGGAGAATAACCTGCTTCTTCAAGCTTAACTCCTGAAAGGAAGGGAGTATTGCTTGGCTTGCAATATTTCATGTTGAACTTGTTCAGCAAATCCAGAGCATACTTGTACTGATGTACTTTGATTCCATATTGGGATTGAGCAATTTTGAGACCCAAGAATTGGCTCAACAATCCCAAATATGTCATGGAAAATGCATGGTTCATTGCATCCTTCAAGGAGGAAATCTCTTTCTTTGAACTTCCTGTAATCAGAAGATCATCCACATACAAGACAATAATCATAAAATAACCATGAATCAGCTTCAAATATACATTAATATCATACTTACATTGAACAAAACTCAGTGATAGCAAAAATCCATCAATCTTGGCATACCAAGCCCTGGGGGCTTGCTTGAGTCCATACAATGATGTCTTTAACCTGCACACTAAATATGGATTAGAAACAAACCCCTTCAGGTTTCTGCATGTAAATATATTCATTTATATATCCATTTAGGAAAGCACACTTCACATCCATGTGATGTACCTCCCACTGCTTCGAAGCTGCAATGGCTAGAGATAGCCTTATGGAGTCCATCTTTGCCACTGGTGGAAAGGTTTCATTGTAGTCAATACCATGTAGTTGTGAGTATCCCTTGGCTACTAATATTTCCTCATATTTCAAAGGTGAACCATCAGCAGCAGACTTAGTCTTGAAAACCCACTTACATTGAACTACCTTCCTCCTTGGGGAAAGATCAACCAGTTCCCAAGTGTTGTTCTTCTGGAGCGAGCTGAATTCTTCTTTCATGGATGTTTGCCATCTTGGATCATATGCTGCATATTCATATGTATTTGGATCTGATTCAACCATCAATAGCACTTCTCATCAAATAGAGGATCTTTCACACAAACGACACTCTCAAACTGAGATCTAGTCCTCCTAGTGTCACTGGGATTTCCAACTAGTTCCCCAGCTGCATGAATGGTATTTTATTCCCATTTTGGTCTTGTAGGACTGTTAGGATCTGAAATCAAATCATCATTATCAAACATATCATAATCAGCAAACTCATTAGTCTCTCCACTTACAATCAATAGATCCAGTGGTGAAGAAGACTCTCCAACTTCAACTGCTACTAAAGGCTCTTCTTGGAACTGAACACCTCTTTCAATGAAAGCTTTGTTAGTGCTCAATTTTATCAGCTTGTACCCTTTTTAATATTTAGAATACCCAAAAAATAGGCACTCTTGGCTTTGGGGCTGCAAAGCCTTCCTCTTTTCAGTTGGAATTCTAGCCCAAGCCTTTGAGCCAAAAATCCTGAAATGGGTCACATCTGGCTTATGCCCACTCCAAGCTTTGAAAGGAGTCATACCATCAAGTTTCTTATGAGGCACCCTATTGTGGATGTAGGATGAACATTTTATAGCCTTGGCCCAAAATTTTTGTGGCAAAGTCTTAGCCTCCATCATGCAAGTTGCCATCTCCTTCAGTGATCTGTTCTTTCTCTCAGCAACACCATTTTGCTGTGGTGTGTAAGGGATTAAATGCTGCATATGAATACCTACATCTTTACAATACTGAATGAAATCAAACTTGACATACTCACCACCATTTTCAGATCTGAGGATCTTGAGTTTCCTCCCAGACTGTTTTTCAACCAAGGCTCAAAGACTTTGAAGAGGTTAAAAACTTCAGACTTATGCTTTAGGAAGTAAACCCAACAATACCTGGAAAATTTATCTATGAAGATCAGTGCATATTTGGATTGATTCATGGACATATGAGGAGATGGAATAGAAATGTCACTGTGGATCAGCTCAAGAGGTGTAGAGGTTCTCTCATGACTAGATTTCTCATACTTGTGCTCTAGGTGTTTTCCTAGGATACAACCTTAATAGACTCCCTTAGAAAACTTGAAAACTTGATATTTTGTAACCCTATGACCATATCTTTTTCACTCAAATCAGAAAGATACTTGTATTTAAGATGGCCAAATATTTCATGCCAAATCTTGCTTGATTCATTAGCATGAATCAGAAGAGCAGAGGGGTTTGAGTAGGGTAGAAAATGGGAAAACATGTATGCCTTTGAAGTGTGATCTACAACACCTTTTGCTATGACTTTACCATTTGAAATCTCAGTGATTTCAACATCATCATGGTAGAATATGACCTTCATTGGAGACCCAGTATGAGTCATCTGATACACTGACAAGATATTAGAGGCAAGACCTGGAACATACAACACATTATTGAACTTACCATGGTCAAGATCAATCCTTCCCTTCCCCAAACTGTCAGTGAGAGAGTCATCTCTCAAAACTATTGGTGGACCTTTCGACATGTCAAGAGAGGAGAATATCTCTTTTTTCAAAACCATATGTCTAGAAGCTCCAGAGTCTATGATGAAGCTAGGTGAGCTTGATGTGCCAGCAACCAAGGCAAGTACTCTCTCTCTATCCTCTGAATTTGATCCTCCTTCCCTCTTCTTTGAGCAATCGGGAAGGGATATGTTATTTTTCTCTAGGAGTTGGGTCAACATGTCAATTTTATTTTTCATACAATATCTCTTGGGATGGTAGCCCTTACTGTAGTATGCGCACTTGCTCATTTCTCCTTTGTTCTTCTTCTTCTGGGAGTTCTTCTTGGAACCTTGGGGCTCCTCTTGAGACTTGTTCTTGTATCTCTTTTGCTCAGGTGGCTTTTTAGATTTTTTATTGCTTTTTGAATCCACCTTTGAATATCCATCAACCAAATCTTGGTCTTTGGAAGGTTTGATGGTGCCCATCATCACCAACTTATCTTGCTCCTGTGTGAGGGATTCCATGAACTCTGCAAGCTTAGGCATCTTCCAGGATCGAGCTGTCAACTTGGTGGCATGGAAGGTTGAAACAAACACTGAATAGTCAGGACCAAGCTTAGAGAGTATGGCCAAAACTATTTTCTCTTCCTTCTTTTCGGTCCTACACTATTTCAACTGCAAAACAAGGGCCTTAAACTTGGAAAAGTAGAGTTGCAATGACTCAAAGCTACTAAGACTCAAGGAGATCAACCCATTCTTGATTTCATGTCCTCTCATCTCATATGGATTTCCAAAATTCTCTTCTAGCTTCTCCCACACTTCATTAGGTGATGTCAATCCATTAAGATGGAAGAGGAGGTCTCTTGAAATGCTCAGACATAAAAGACCATAGGCCCCATCACTCCTGTTGTGCCATTTAATTTTCTCTGCAGCTACATTGGGCTCTCCCTTTGTTTCCATAGTTACCCTGTAGAGACCTTTCTCTCTCAACAATATCTCGATATCATATTTCCACTCAAAGGAATTGAATGGATTCAAGATGATCTTCTGAGATTGGTCCATAGCTTAGAAATTGTGCCTTCCAGTCAGCAGAATGCGCTCCCAGTAAAGATGTCAAACATGAAATAGCAACAAGGAAGGAGATAAATCTATATACAAAGGCTCTGATACCATGTGGAAATTGAACCCAAGAGATAGAACAATTACACTCACAAAATTGCTAATCAAACATGCAAAATTCACCCCAAAGGAGACTGAAATTGGAGCATAACACTGATCTATATTCAATAAGTGTACAATAGCCAAACTTATGAAGTAATAGGCTACTGAAATATATAATTATATGAGATATTCGAATGCATAAGGATGCCATTCGAAATGGTGAAAAAATAGGCTTACTAAATCTAGTCAAATCCCCCATAGGTGCATAAAGCAGTTTCCAAATCTACCAAGATGCTCACGAATTGGCTAAGTCAAGTAGCCAGGCTAATGAGGGATGGAAAGACAACTCATAAATGATTTTATTAGGAGAAAAGGAGGGAGGATGATGTGGGGAAAAAAAAGTCAACTACACCTAGTCTAGCTTTTCCTTTTGCCTTAAATATCAATAAAATAGGTAGCTTTTCAGAAAAAGTAGATATGCACTTTGGAGGATCTAGAATAACGCAGACATGCTAAATTTGGTTTCCAGGATGTTTCCCCAAGTGCTCCATGATTCATTTTTAGCATGTGTTGACTTCTAGGACTTGTAGAAGGCAACTAGCATAGAGTGGAATCTAGGAAACTAGGTAATAAGACAAAAATAATTAAAATTAATGTCTAAGGTAGGTAACTATGGGTTATTATTCTAACAAGGATCATCTCTGCATAGTACTACAGGTGTTACAGGAACACCAGCTTTACACAAATTTTAGTAAATGTGATTTTTACAAACTGCAGATACAGTACATGGGTCACATAATCTCCAAGATGGGGATAGTTGTTGACTTGGAAAATATTAAAGCCATAGAGGATTGGCCTACCCCATCATGAATTTTATAAAAAATGTTCGGAGATCCATATTATCCGGATTAGAGATGCAGCTAAAATTTAGTACTTCTTCCCATCCGCAGATGGACGAGAAGACGGAATGGGTAAACCATATTTTGGAAGACACCTTTAGGATGTATGTTATGGAAAACCCCACTAAGTGGGAGGATTATCTGCATCTCATAGAATTTGCGTATAACAATAGATACCATACTTCCGCCAAGATGAGTCCCTTCAAGGTACTTTATGGTCGGAAGTGTAGAACACTAGTTACTTGGGATAGCATGGTGGAACAGCTCATGTTGGGGCATGATTTATGAAAAGACTTGGAACAATTGGTTACCAAGGTCCAACAGAACCTTAAAGAAGCAAAATACCACTAGAACGGCTCATGTTGTGTGATCATAAAGCACCTTAGCTAGGTATTCTTCTACATCCAGTCGAATTAGATCATAAGAAAAATATTGAACCAATGAATCAACATATTCATCAGGAATGCCATTCAATTCCATTTAGGCTATTTGATTGTAAAAAATTTCTTATTTCCTTCTTAGAAACTGAGGAATCTGATCTAAGGAATATGATACTTCTTAGAAGCAGAAGAATATGATACATCATGAGATATGTAAACGCTTATATAGATAGATAGATAGATAGAATGGTATTATATTTTGTATCGAGGAGTCGGCTTCTTAGTTTGATGCACAATTTTAGGCGCCACTGCCCTTTGCAAATTGCTCTTTTATTAAGAAAGCAGTGAGATTCAAAAGCATTGTTTAAACATATGGGAAGTAGTGAGTTTCAAGTGGGGTTACATAGTTGTCATATTATAAACAATGATAAATAAGTTTTAACCTTTCATTTAAGTAACTCTAATTTGGCAAACATAGGAATATATAGTTTCAAAGTTAATAAACACAATACATATGTTAATAAATTTTCTTTATGCTTACTCTTTATGGTTACAAAAATGAAATAAATAATATTTCAATAATAGATAAATTTATTATAAATAAATTTTATTAAAATTTTATCTCATTTCAAAAAATTGTATTCTATGCATATTTTCTTATGAATTTTTTTTAAATAAAATTCACTTAAAATAACTAATACCAGCATAGATCCAAATCCTAGGCTCTATCAAACGCCGAGAAGGATCAAATATTTGTAGGTGCAGACCTTTTCTTAAGTATTGCACTCAACTATTAGCTTTGGTGTGATTCAAACCAAAAGACACATCTAAGGTCTACATATAATATTTTCATTATTAATATTAATACTATTTATGGTCGACATATAATATTATTATTATTAATATTTAATATTATTTATGATTGACATATATATATATAT
>LPNX011236009.1:132249-195917 GCA_001517045.1 Pseudotsuga menziesii
GAACATTACAATATCTCCCCATATTAGGTTGTTTTAGTGGCCGACAATTTATTTTGGAGGATAATAAAAAAAAAAAAATTATGATGGAAATTTACAAGAGTAATGTTACATAACGTTACAAACATTACATATAACGTTACAATATCTCCCCCATACTGGGTTGTAGAGTGCCTCTCGGCGCAATAATTAGGTTGACATGAATGTGTTTATATTCACATTAGATATTTAGAGTGTTATAGTTTTTTATTATCAATATTACACATGTTAATGTGTTCGTCATTATTTATGATGCAATCTTTCAAGATTCATTATTAAATCTTTACAATCCTTGGATTTCAATATTTTCCATATTACCTTCTTGAGGAACCTTGCCTTCATTAGTAAATGCTTTATATGGTGTTCAAAAACATTTACTTTCTGTATTGTTCTTTATTTTTTAGCATATATGTCTTTGGCATGAGAGCATTGGGTTTTTAGAGATCACACTCTACTTGTGCACACATCTACGCCCTAAAATAAACACTTGGTTCATGACCCCTAGCCGACACCTTAAAATAAATGCTTGGTTCATGACCCATTCTGGCCTTCCATGCCTACAAAACTCCCTTTCGACATCCCTAAGTTTGAGGGAAAGGAGGGAGAAGATCCTCAGAACCATATCATGTCCTTCCACTTGTGATGTTCCTCCAATAGTATAGTGTAGGACTATATTCGACGGTGGTTATTCCAGTGCACACTCACTAGTCTTGCCGCCAAATGGTTCATTGAGCTTCCCCATGCCACTTATCCTGATTTTTCCTCTTTAGCCTTGATGTTTGTCCAGTACTTCCAGCTACCCATCTGTTACAATGAGGGAGTGGAAATCATGTCATCCTATAGACAAAAATCTACTACCCACATCACGGATCACATCCATGAGTGGCATCATCGTCGTAGTTTGTGAAAAATCAAGTTAGATGGTACAATTTTCCTTGATTGGTTCCTTAAAACCTTACTACCCCCTATCGCCAGAGATGTTGTAATCGATCGCCCACAAACTGAGTGTAACATATCCATATAACATGTAAAAAGGTAAATATAAAAAAATTTCAAATATAATTTGTTTCACATGAATTTGGCTATAAACTTCATAAACATTTATCCTTAAGTCTTAAGAAAATAGCCAACACGAAAAACGCAAGAAAATCAACGTTTCACAATTAATTCTACTTTTGCAAGCAGAAAAGTTGTTTCCTCATTAAAATTGACTTTTTTTACTTTCTCTTTCCGCATTCCGCATTCTTCCCTTCCGCCTTCCGCTGTGCAGCTCAGGACTCAGAAACCTAACATCCGACGGAATATTTTATTCACACTTCTCCTTCCTCCTTTCCACCTTTCACTACGGACTGCAAAACTCGAAAAACTTAAATTCACAACGGAATCATTCATCCACACTTCAGCCTTCCGGCTTTCGCCTTTCCGTCTTTCACTGCAGATTGCAGAACTCAGAAAACTTAATACGTGATGGAATCATTCATCCACACTTCCTCCTTCCCTCCTTTCACTGCGGATTGTGAAACTCAGAAAACGTAACACATGATAGGATCATCATCAAAGGAAGAGAAGAAGTATGCTATTATTGTTAATCAATTCTTCATGGACAAAGCTCCCAAAAGGTAAGGCGATGTGCCTGAATATCATACTTCATTTTATTTAACAGCATTTGAATATACCAGTCTTTCAATAGATTAAAATTCACTTTATAAACTTTCACTTATTCATATTTGATTTGGAATATTTACATTTATTTTAGATTATATTTAGTTTACATATTGTCAATTGTGTTTTATTATACTTATATGGTAGGTCCTGAAGAGTATGCAATTCTGGCATAATGACAGAGCTTAATGGAAGTGATATTATGAAGGGTTTTAGTGTTTTTAGAAGAGAACTAGAGATTTCATTTGGAGTGTTTTTGGATCATATGAATTTTATGTACTGTGTGTTATTTCTCAGTTATGGTATTTGAAGAGAAATGAAGAATACATATTGAGTGTTTTTTTTTTTATTAGATAAAATTTATGGACTATGTGGTATTTGCCAAATGGGGTATTTGAAGGAAAATAAAGAATTCTTTTGTAGTGTTTTTGGATTATATGAATTTTATGTACTATGTGGTATTTCCTAAGTATGGTATTTGAAGAGAATGAAGAATGCCTCTAAGGGTTTTAGTGTTTTTCAAAGAGAAATAGAGAATTCCTCTTCAGTGGTTTTGGATTAATGAATATTATGTACTATGTGGTATTTGCCAAGTAGGGTATTTGAAAAGAAATGAAGAAAGCATTTGTAGTGTTATTGGATTAATTTTATGTAATATGTGGTATTTTCCAAGTAGGGCAGTTAAAAAGAAATAAATAATGCTTCTGTAGTGTTTTTGGATTATATGAATTTTATGTACTTTGTGGTATTTTCCAAGTAAGTTATTTCAAGAGAAATGAAAAATGCATCTCTAATGTATTTGGATTATATGAGCTTGATGTATCATGTAATATTTTCCAAGTAGGATCTTTGAAGAGAAATGAAAATTGCCTCTGGGTAGTGTTTTTGGATTATATGAATTTGTTTGTGGATTATACGAATTTTATGTACTCTGTGGCATTTGCCAAATAGGTTTTTGCAAAGGGAAAAGACTATTTTTTCTTATTTTAGTTAGATTAATATTTTGTCTTATTACTTCATTTCTATTTTGATTTCTCTGTATTGCAAATCATGTTTTATATTGATATTTTGCTTTATTTGTATTGAAAATGATATTTTATATTCATAATTTTTTTTTAATTTGTTTTTTTACTAAAAACAAATTTAGTTAATTATTGTTACTCATTTGGTGTGAAAGTTATTTTTATGATAATAAAAATAAAGTAGAATCCCTTTAAATAGTTTAACAGGAGATCATTTAGAATTTATGAACTATATAATTCTAAAAAATTACAATTATAATTTTGATATCTTTTATTTCCTACGTACTAAACTTACTATATACTCTCCTTTGTAATGTTATAAATTTTTTTTAATATATTCTAAATCATTTTTTATATTTTATTCAAAACATAATGAAAAAAATATATAATTTCTGTAAGTAATTATGAAAATTTACGATTATAGACTCTAGAATTATGAAATTTTGCAATTACGATTTTGATGTGTTTTATTTATTTTTTAATGTTTTATAACATTCCATTAACTTACATAAGTTAATGATAACATTAAACAAAGAATAAATTTGGTCCATTGTAATGTTTCAAATTTGAGCAATTAGTAGTAAACAAAAACAACCTTTTTTGCATATCTTTCAATAAATAGGAATTATTTCCAACAACAAAATTAATTTTGTAAGGATCTAACAACAACTTCTCAAACTTCTAATGCTTTCTTTTGTCACCATTAGCAAAATCCCAAAATTATATTTTTTTTATTAACTTCAAACGAAACTAACTTAGACTTGTTATCATAATACTTCTTAATAGTTTGTTGTCTCTTTTTCAAATTTATAAGATCATAGAGTCCTTCGTTCTTCTAGAGTTAATAGTGCATTGAGTGTTTAGGAGTATTCATAGAATTTAGTTTCTTCTTGTATAGCTAATATAAGAGAGGTTAATTCTAATGGGTATTACAACTTTTTGGCCATATAAGAGTTGAAGTGGAGCATGCATTTTACTTTTTTTATTGGTAGTTATGTTAGCCCATAATGTGTAAATGAGAAGAGTATGATATTTTTGGTGCTTATGGTCTAATATGACATTTTTTAGAATTTTGATCAAATTCTTATTAGTGGGATCAAATTTCCCATTCTCTTGTAGCTAATATGTTGATGAAGTTGTTTCATTCCAAATTTATTTAGAAAATGAGTTAATTTAACAGAAATAAAGCATTGTCCATTACCAAAACTAATTTCTAATGGAATGCCAAATTGTGAAAATATATTTGATTCCATAAATGATATTGCTTGCTCATCTTATGCATTTTTGAGTTGGGCATCTTTAGATCACTTGTTAAAATAGTCCATTGTTGTAAGAAAGTAGACGTGCCCAACAAAAGATGATGTGATTAACTAGACTAATAAAATCTAAACCCCACTTAGAGAAAAGAAAATGAGGAATAACAAGTTGTAAAGGAATGGTAGAAAATTGTTCTTTTCTTGCACGCTTTTGACATTTTCAGAGGTATGCATAAATTTATATGAATAAATAAAAATAAAGGCTAGTAAAGCCCGCTTCTTAAAAAAAATTATGAAGTGGCATTTGCAGCAAAATGTCCATCAATATGTACATTTAAATTAGTTTATCGATGATTTTTTAAGGAATTTTCTAGCCATGCTATAATATATGCATAGCACGAGCATTCCATCAACATTTCTTTTAAAAAGGAAAAAAACCCCAAAATTAAATACCTAGATGCTTCTATGAGAATACTCATGCATTGGTGACTTTCAACATTAATGGGTCTTGTTTGAAATTATACATAATACATTATGACCTTGTACCAAGTATGATCTAGTGATTTGAGGTTTTGAGTTTCTATAAAATAAAAAGTTGATAATTCTCATTGTTTTGAGAAGGAATACTTGGTTGTTGATCTGAGTGTTAAGCGAGATCTCATCCCTTGATTGTGTTTTAATTAGTAATCATTAAATCATGTTCTTGGATTTTAGCAAGCTATTGTGCAAGCTTTCCTGCAATATAAGTATGTGAAAATAAAAAATTAACAACATGAAAAGCGACTTTTACCTGAGTTTTCTTTCCCAAGATAAAAGAAAAAATGCCAGAATTTTGTTATGGCTTTAACAAGACAAAAATCATGTTTTTCAATTAAGCTATACTTGAATTCATCATCGGATAAACTTTGAATCATATAATATATAGTTTTTTCAATGTTTTGATTATCCATTTGAAGAAGA
This sequence comes from Pseudotsuga menziesii, assembly GCA_001517045.1. Lineage (NCBI taxonomy): Eukaryota > Viridiplantae > Streptophyta > Pinopsida > Pinales > Pinaceae > Pseudotsuga > Pseudotsuga menziesii. The sequence continues at coordinate 137,186 of LPNX011236009.1, forward strand.
AGAATCATAGAGATTGTTTCCTGAGTAGCATTAGTATAAATGATAAAATCCTTTTCAAAACTTGCAAGGACATGGGAAGAAATTATTTATTTCTTGATTTGAATAAAAAAAATTACTTCTAGCATTATAATAAGAAGGCTTATCATGTTTAAGAAAATTATGTATAGGATTAGGTGTAACAACAAAATCAATAATAAATCTCTTAACAAAATATTTTTTCTCTTTAAAGTTTGAATTTCTTTCTTGGAAGTAGGTGAATGAATATTTTGAATATCAATTCTTTCAGGGTAAATATTGATTCGAGAATCTGCAATAACATGATCTAGAAGCTTACCTTGAGTGACATGAAAAATAGATTTCATGAAATTCAAAAACATTCCAAATTTTCTGCAGCACAAGAAAACTTTGTGAAAATGATCAAAATGATCTTTTCTATTTTTTAGAATAAATAATTAAATTATCTAAATATATTTGAACAGTTTTGCTGATAATCTAAGATCGTTTGCATATCCCTCTAAAAGGTGACACTTGCATTTTTTTAAGCAATTTGGAATTCTTTCATAGGAAAAATTGCCCCAATGAATGGTAAATGTGGCTTTATATCTATCATCCAGTTTGACTCATATCGCCAATTAATCAAAAGGAATACAATTTGGATTAGAAGTTAATTTAGCATTCGAAGACATTAGCACAATAGATATGTTAAATTTGTTTCAAGTGAAATTCTAAACCGCATACCTTGAATGGCTATTGTGGGTATTGGGTTGTTAAAGTGGTATAGTTAAAGTTCAAATATTAGTTATTTTGTTCAAGTGTTATATTTATAAAGAAATTTTATCTTTATGAAAGAGCATGTTTCTTATAATTTCTATGTTTTAACAAGTTATTAGACTTAGTGAAAAAACTATATTATATATGTGATTGATCAATAAAAATATTTAAACAATGAAGTGATTATCTAATATTGGTCCATTTTTTATATTGTTTGGTGATTATGTATATTGGTCATTATACAGTCTATCAGTGGTTTGTATGGTTGTACACCTTATCATAACATATCTAAGTGGGCCCCATCATTATTTATGCAATAAGTTCTCTTTGAAACATGGTTATGCATTTTTCCCATATATCTTTAACAAGTCCCTTTAATGTAGTTCTCACATTTCTTAATGTATGCTTCACACTTAGAGTTTGGTTTTAACAACCAAGGCAACATACTGATTGATAGGAATGAAAAGATAGAAATACAAAGAATATTTTTCATGTTTCGAATGGGAAAGGATAAATTAAGGTTATGCTTTGAGAAAAAGAAGGTGGAAGAGAGATCCAATATGGAGTATTGCCTTATATGGTTGTAGTCATGATCAAGTTAGATCGGGATGGTATGAACACTTCATTGTCACTTTATTGATGTGAATTGTTGTTTTTTTAATTTTCTTAATTGTTTGAGAGGGCATGTTGGTTGTCAGTTAGGATCAGTTGCTTTGGTATAGAACTTGATATCTTAGAAGATATGATAGAGTTATTTGAGAATATGATCATGATCCTCACATATCTTTTGCAAGATTGTGTGTTTTTCTTAGGGGAAGGGGAATTTTGATGAGAGGGAATCCATGGACTTTAGTGGGAGGGTCACTTTCCTTGTGCTTTCCTTTTCTTCTTTTTTGGCAGATATTTTCCCTTCTTTTGGATCTACATTAGTATGGTGTTCAAGAGAAGGGGCATCACTTAGTTCTCCACCCCAGGATCCATGTTCCATAAGTCTGCATATCTACTTCTTGATTTTGGATAAATTTAGATAGCTCAGGTTGGGTTTCATTTTCCAAATCTGGAATTGCTTCTTTCTTCAGGGGCAAGGGGCCTCGGAGAGCTTGGACTGTCTGAAGGAGAAGCAGGACTATATACTGGTGATGTATGGTTGTATCCCGGAGATGTGGGACTGTAACCATGTGATTTGGGGCTATATCTATGGGATGAGGGACTGTATCCTAGTGAAGAAGGGCTATATCCAGGAGAGGAGGATAAAGAGGAGGCCATTCTCCCCACATATGGAGAAAATTCTGCATCTTAAAAGGGTGAGCTAGGAAGGCTAGACTAAGGAAATAGCTCGACAACATCATGACACCATGATTTTTTTTCCCTATAATAGGAAACCGAGTTGGTGACATTCCAATTCTATACCTTCCATATAGATGGGTAACTAGGTTTCAATGGCTCGTTGCAGCTTCTTGTCATTCAAATACAAGGCACAATCACTAGTACCAATAGGATCTAAGTGGCCAAGCATGATTTTTTCTGTAACATCCCTCAATGGGTCTCCATCTGCAAAAAAAAATAGCATCCAAAAGGATATCCATAGTCTCCTCACATGAATATCTCGTCGTTGGCCCTGTGTCATTACGATTGATACCAAGTCGAGTAATAGCCATTAAATGACCTCGATATGTCATTGTGTCACATAGAAAAATTAAATATATGTAGTTCACATATGACCCATCAAAATATATCACAACTCTAATTTCATCCAGAAGAGCCTTCCTCACAACCTCAATTCCAAGCACTTCAATAACCTCAATCAAGTGATTACTATTTTTCCTAGTAGCATCCACATCTTCGTCACACATCATAGCTAACATATACATACCTTCTGTATCTAGCATCCATTATGTCTCCGAATTAAATCCATCATTCTCATCAAACTTGTTGATTTTTCCAAAATTCATAAAAACTTTATTAATAACTGGAATTCCCCTATGAGCCATTTTGTAAGAATGTGACATTCAAATTTCTTCAAAAAGACATCATCTTCAGAATTTTGGTCCTATGATTCCCATTTAGGACCCTCTTCATTCATAATACGTATACGAGGAATAAGTTTTTATGCATTATCATCATTAAAAATGTGTGTCCAATCATCATCAAACTCAAGGTTGATCTTTTATGCAATGTCTTCCTTACTCAAATTTTTATCAACCATCATTTCTCTATTTAATTCTATACGGAGTAGCCATGGAGATATTTTTCTGTTGCAATATCCTCATTTGGAATTTCATAATATGATTTGACAAAGTGAACATCCTCCTCTATGATAGTACTCATTGGATCCAGATCATACCACATTTTAGTTGCCTATGTAACACTTTGCAAGGCTTTGTACTCTAAAGCACATTGCACATTCTTTTTCCTTTTCTTTTTCTTGTTGACCTCAGGTTTTAGATACACAGATAGTGATGGATTTTTTATTTTCTTTTCCACATTTATGATTTCCCTCAACCTGGGGACACTGAGAGGAATATTCTTATCCCTGACACAAGCATAATGGAAAGCATTCAGTGTCATCTGAGTATCTCATTCACCAATAGACTATGCTGCAACACAACCAGTCATCTCACATGGAGCTACTAAGGACTACAAGAAATGAGATTCAATCTCACCAACTACCCATTCAAAAGCTACCAACTGTTCTAGTTTCAAGCTTATGTGGTTTTCTTTTTAAAAGTTGGTTTAATGTTTTCGTTGATAAAAATATGCACTCTTTACAAATAGGTAATTTTTTTATAATATTTGATTCATATAGAACTAATATATAGTAATTATGTTGGATTCATGCAGAATTAATACACAATCACTCACTCATCACAGAGGATATTAAAAAATCTGTAATGTATACACCTTGAACTTCAACAAGTTTCTCTTCATTATGTGAAATAAGGTTGTTTGGTAAGTTTAATGTCATTGTCTTGAAAATATGAAAGGAATGGATTGAAAACTACAACAAATTACCATGACCTTAAAATTGTAAAATTCTAGATTGTTTCTAAGGTGGTCCAAAATTTCCACCTAGATCAATTGTCCCCCTTTACAAAGAAATGGTATTCATTATATCAACTATATAGATCAATTATCGAATATTTTACGGTATCTACTTCCTAGTAAACCATATCATATGGTGAAAACATTTCCCTATTTTGAAAATCTAATAGAGTTGTATGCTCTATTACGGGGTACTCTTCTTTTTAATGGTGTCTATGATTTTATTTACTTGAAATAGTTCAATCCAAGAAAATTTTATGTAAATTGTAGTTAATTTACCTCTAATGTGTCTATCAAAGGTAGATAGTATGGTCAAATAAAATTCACATTTAAAAAAGGATGTGAATCAAGGTATGATGTGAATCTAAGTTCATGACAATTTTCACCCACTACGTGGGGATAGTGTAATTCCTTTAAGGAAGTGACCTGATCTTCTTGTGGGGACTTTTAACTCACTATTTTTCCTATAGTCTGTAACCAACCTTATCGTATGGTGAAAACATTTCCCTATTTTGAAAATCTAAGAGAGTTGTATGCTCTATTATGGGGTAATCTTCGTTTTAAAGATGTCTATGATTTGATTTACTTGAAATAGTTCAATCCAATAAAATTTTATGTAAATTGTAGTTAATTTACCTCTAATGTGTCTATCAAAGGTAGATAGTATGGTCAAATAAAATTCACATTTAAAAAAGGATGTGAATCAAGGTATGATGTGAATCTAAGTTCATGAGCATTTTCACCCACTACGTGGGGATAGTGTGATTCCTTTAAGGAAGTGGCCTGATCTTCTTGTGGGAATTTTAATTCACTATTTTTCCTATAGTCTGTAACTAACCTTATAATTGTGTGGAATCTAGAGTTTATTACGGCATTGCTTATAACTAGTGTTGATTTCCTTGAGAATTCCACAATCTTATTATGGTTGGAGCTATTATATCATTCAACAAATTTAGATGCTTGGTTTTTTGTTGGATGAGATGTAATATAATTACTCCCTTTATGGATTATCCAATAGAATTATGATGGTGGCTCCCTTCTTACCTTGTTCACTTTCATTTTTTTTTAAACTACATTCACCTCTTTTTTCTTAAAAATAAATGGAAAAAAAGTAATGTTCCCTCTTATAAAATCCATCAAATTCTTCGTTTAATGGCACACTTATTAATTTATTGTTATAAAGAGTGACCATTACAATTGTTCTATACTGGAAATGAAATATAAATAGAGGTTGAGTTACATCAAAATGACCCATTATTTGAGAAGTGTTATTATAAGAGAACCCATTTTAACACTATAATATGTTTTCCACTCTCTGTGCAATTGTTTTTTAATGACATTTGGCATTTTTGTTGACAATATGGAATTATTTGAAGACTTGAAATTCCTTAGGCAGTGATGCACATTTTTTTGAAAACATGGACCCAAGGGTTGAACATTATTAAGGCCTTGAAGTACTTTGAGGAGTTGGTTGCACATTGAGTTGTGGTGCGGTCTAGTTGACATCAAGAATAGAAGAAGGAAATAGTTGAGGCACCTCCCTACTATAAGAATATGACTGAAAAATTATGCAACATCATAATGAAGTTACCAATAGGTGAACAAAGAGTCTTGAGTTGCTAAGTCTAGGTTTATTCATATTGAATTGCTTGGGAGCTAGAAAACATGTCGATACTAATGACAATATCAATTATGTCAATATTTAGGGTCATTCAATTCAAGGATTTGATCACTGTTAATATCATTTAAGGTTATTCATATTGTTAGTTTTGTTACTAAATCATACAACCTCGATCGCTTCCTTATATTGCATTATTGCAAAGGCCATTTATTCTTCGTCAATATGATGTATTGTAACCACAATAATAACACTTCATTGTTATCTCAAGAAAGATAAATAGTTGTAATGCTTGATGAGAAAATAGACCTTTGAAGATTCATTGATTGGATTTGTAATTAACTATCACAAAACAATTATGGACATAACACACCATAAATCCATTCCATCTTGAAATCATTATAGACTCAGGTATGATATATCCCTATCATTAGAAATTGGAAATACTTTCAAATTTGGTGATATTACAAAATAATCACTATTATTAATCAAGTAAGAGTATGTTATAAGAGACTCATTGCAGTGTGTCATTAATACCTTAGTACTATTGTTATAACCTTTCATATGGCAATAAATTGAGATCAATTTGATATAAACACTATGAAAGGCATGTAATCAAATCAAAGTATTAATTTATAGCATCTTATTTTACTTCTTGCTCACAACACTCTCCTATAGTTCATTGTTGTGTATGCTCCATGATTTTACATATATGAATATTTGACACCAATGTGTATTAATAATATTAGTAGTGGTTTCTTTACAAGTTCATGTGGACTGATCAAATTCTTCATATGAATGATCTCACACATAAAGTTTGTTTCCTTTGGGGTTGTTAGTTTGATATTCGCTTACAATAGGTTACATAATTTGTATTTACTTGGTGATGAAAGTATCATCAATTTGAGATTCATTTATGTTTAGTTACTACATATGTTTATTTGGATTGTTCGCTCTTTCATTTAAACCTTTATTTTACTACTCTATGGAAATTCACATGCCTAGTCAGACGATTCACATTTGGCATGTCAACTTCATAACTTGTTAATGTTATTTGGTAATATGCATGACCCTAATTGACACTACTAGATTTAATTTTTGGATGTCTACCAAAAACGTGTCATTGAAAGTTTTCTCATGTTATACATATGATAAATTTGATACTTACAATCAATATAATGGTATGATCGTTCTTGACATATTGAAATAAAGACCTGTCTCCTATGAGTTTCTTACAAGTTCATAAAGATAAGATAAGATAAGTATTTAAGTATTTGAGGACTCAATTGAAAATCTAACAAATGTAGTTGAGATCATAGTTATGGGAAAACCCTAAGTGTTATTTGTCATTGCTAGTAACAAAAAATGTTTTATTAACAAGTTTATCAAGTGATCCCAAGAGAGTATGCAAGGCCCTTTCCTTGGAAGTGGAAATGGGAACCTCTAACTATTCAATGATATGGTCATTAGAAGGAATAGTGGGATATGATGGAAATTTTAAAAGGTAAACGATCCATGCTAGCTTGCAAGGAATCATTTTTTATAAATGTTCACAGGTCCGTAGAAAATTCAACGTCCTTTCCAATTACATTCGATGGCAATGTGATACTACCAATGGTTCTGCTTTTCTATAGTATCACATTGTCATCAAATGTAATGGGAAGAGACATTGGATTTCCAACGGACATGTGAAAATTTTCTCACCAGATGTTCCATCAAATCCCACAACGGTGCTATACCATCGACGAATCCAAGTCATCGGTTATCCGACCCCCTATGCAGTGAACTTCATTGCAAATCCAATGAAAATATTAAAATAGTCGTTGTCGGATATCCGACGGGTATTGGTCAGAAATATGACGGAGTTATTTTACTATTGCATTTCCATTGAAATTCAATCGACATTTAAAAAAGAATTTGATTATCGAATGGCTGACAACATTATGTCAAAAATAGGACAACTATGATGTCGAATTTTGTATTAAAAATGCTAGTGTCTCTTTGTTTCACACTCCATGCGGACTTGAAAAAATAGAAGCTTAGTGGAAACTATTTTTGTGATTACATATGCTCATTTCCATGCACCATGTGTGATCTCGATAAATAAGAAATAGAGAGAAAACATGCATTTTCTTAGAAAACTAAGCAAAATTTGACCCTAATATTGAAGATTTTAAGTTCATAAATTTAATTTTTGTTTCTGTGGAGTTTTGTTAAAGTGTTTTGGAGTAAGAATTCTCTCTAAAACCAAAAACAAAAACAATCCCACTATCCTCCTTCAAAATCTTTCTTTATCTTTTGTTTATCTCGCTTGGTGGAGAGTTACTTTATTAAGTAAGAGCTCTCATGTTCAAATCTTTCTTATATTAAGTTACATTTTCAAAATTTTCATCCAAGTTTAGTTTATAAACTAAATTCATTGTAAAACTTTTCCGCATTCATTTTGTAAAAGTTGACCACTTATTTTAAAAAGGTAGCTTATTTGTAAAAGTTAACTTATATGCAAAGTTAGTGAAGAAAGGAAATTATTTAATAATTAGTATCTCATTGTACACTCACAGTCAAGTGGGAAAACCTATAGCTTCCACATTCAACATTAGTTCATTTATATGCCTTTGCTTCAAAAGGGCACAATTTTGGCATCTAGAGTCGATTTTTATTGATATTTTTTATAATAAAAAATTTGAAGTTGTAATTAGATAAAGTGAATTTTAGTCACTTTATCAAGTTGTAATTAAGTATTTACAAGAATATACTAACTATGTCCTAGACCCTGAAATTATTCATGAACATACTTGAATCTACACAAAAATCTTGGTTATGTAGGGATATATTGCCTTAAAACAAGTGTTAAAGAAGGCTTGTTTTTGCTCCATATTATCCTCTCTGAATAACTAAATTAGACTCTCTTCATGCAAAACTTCAAAGAACTGGGTGAAAGTAGCACGAACAACAAATGTATCTCAGACAATCAATAAACTGATAGGACAAAGGATTTTGGAATTAGCCACATCCATAATTACCCTCTCTGAAGAGGAATAATTACAAGCACACCAGTAAATAAACTCGACAAAGCTTAGTGTTTGCTCGGTACGTAAAAAACTGAAAATAAGACTTAAAATCACTATGGATATCTGTTCCTTTGTCTTTAGGGAATTTTAGTTTCTTTTTAATAGGTCTACTAAACCAACTGATATTATTGTGTCAAAAACCTCACAATCTTTGTCCTCAAAAACCTCTTCTATCTTCTTGTACTCCAATGCTTGAGTGTCCACTCCCTCTACACTATCCATTTTAAATAGATTTTGGTGAGAGGAAAATGGCCTACCCAGTTACTTGAAAAGTGGACAAGAAATTCGTCTGAGTTGGCTTTTTCTGCACAGTCCTAAGCTCTTGATTTCCAATGCATAAACTAACAAATGGTCCCTATCCACATGCTTTCACTTTTATATTATTTTATTCCATTATTGGACATGCATCTTATTCAGCTGAATCTTTTCATGTCCATAGATCTGGTATCTTGCATTCTAAGCCATTGATCCCCATCATTGTTTAATCATGTATCCTCATTCTCGCTATATTGTCATATTATCCTTCCTGTAACTTCCAGCAGCAGAAATAATCAAAACCATATATACCTCTCATTCACTTTCCACCAAAGATATTTTTCTTATTTTAACATCTCATGTTTACATCATAACTAGATTGCACCTTACCAAGTAGTGGATTAACACTCTACCATTGATCTTATCCTTTGCAAATCCCACTGTCAATCAATTTCTTCTTTTAATATTCTGCGCAGATTTGGATTTACAAAGAGTGTGCGTCTTCTCCCAAGGGAGTGATTCTCCATTATAGATCTATACCTTCATCGATCTCATCCTTTCATTTTCGCTCCCCTTTAAGACATTCTGTTGGGAATAAATGTGATTTTATTTGTGCATGTTGATTCAGCAGAATGATTGTGGACCAAAGATTCCACTCTCATCAAATATGCACATTTGATCGTGCGAGCCTGTTAATCAATTCCGCTAATTCACAAACTTTCTTTACCTGTGGATCTTCCATCAGCGGAATAAATATGAGCCCTTGATCTCGATCGGGCCTCAATCTGGACCATTGAAAAATGCATCCTATACCACATTCTGCTGATTTCAAAACTTGTTTTCTCTATGCATTTCATGCAGTGGAATGAATGCAAACCATATATCATTCCTCCATCCATATCTTTGACATTGATTTATGTTGGATGTAACTTTTTTCGGTGATTAAGAAAGTCCATCCCTCTGTGCATGTCCCTTCGGTGGAATATTTCTCGGCCATAGATCTGCCTCCCCCATTTCATCGGACTATAGATTTCTGATACCTTTTAATACATTGCGCCAGCGACCAAATTTATTCCTTCCTTACAAATTTTCCGAGCGGACTCATCCACAACCATAGATAATCTCTGTTGGAGATCTTACACCATCAAATATTACCACGAAATAACATGGAGGTGTATTTTTCAATTAAATCTCATTTCCAAGGTTAATGTAGGATTTATCTTCAAATATATGATTTTAAAGCTTAGAAACAAGCCCTTCCATTATTTTAAAGCCCCTTTCTACATACCTTTAGGTCACATGATGAAATTTTTATCTCTTACATTATTTCTCCCTTTGGTCTGCTCCTCTCCAACTACTAACGAGAAATGGTGCAAACACTTCGTGTTTAAAAAACCTTGAAAACTTCAGATTTTAAACCCAAGCTAATTATTTTAACAATTAATATCCCTTTTTTATATTGTTTGGTGATTATCTATATTGGTCATTATAAGGTCTGACAGTTGTTTGCATGGTTGTAAACCTTATCTCTACATATCAAAGTGGGCCCAATCATTATTTGTGCAACAAGTTCTCTTTGAAACATGGTTATGCATTTTTCTCATCTCTCAGCAACAAGTCCCATTAATGCAGTTCTCGTGTTTGTTAGGAACAACCAAAACCAACATGAAGGGTTACACTCAACAAACGATAAAAGCACCCATCATGCATGATACTCCTACCATGCGGTTCACACCCTCATGCGCTCTATGTGGACAACCCAGTCATGCAACCAATATGTGCCATACTTTTCCTGAGCTCATAAATTTTTTCAATACACATGTCAGTGCCACATTTCCCCCCCAAACTGAGACTGGGGGAACATCAAACCCATCATCCCCCAAGTCCAAGTCATTACACAGCAACAAAGCATGTTCGATTTGTTCTTAATTTGGGAAATATACACACCATTGCCACGAACTCCCTCGATTTCATAACACATTGGAAACCATTCTCCTCACACAAACAACATCGGATCACTTGGGATAGTCTCATCTAAGATTCCTCCACTGCCTCACTCAAGTACAATTCACATAAATCTTGAAACCCAACCCAATGTTTGCATTGCATGCTTTCATCACCAGCATATGATCCCTAGTCATACCAATCCCTCGTCTCCTATAAGGGAACCAACACTCGTTCCGGTTAAAGGATCACCCCCTATTGTGCATGTGGCACCACCTCCTACTATTCATTTTAGTGCCTCATTTTACACGTTGAACACGAAATTCTCCTCGAGTAGATGGGTCTCTAGGACCAATTTCGCCAAATTATTATCTCATCCTAGGAAACACCATCAGAGCACATTGTTCTTACGATAGATGAAACTATCGATGACACATCCCCCCTAGATGGATTACTCACAAGAGAGGATTTGTCATCATCTGATGAGGATTCACCATCCCCCAAGGATAATACTCCTCCACCATACCCAAACTAAATCATATTAACGTCTTCTATCTCTCATCGAGAACATCCAAACATATTCATACTCCATTAGTCATGGTATGGTTCCCCGACATTGGTAGAAGGTTCCTATTTTGAACACATAGTTCATTACAAAATATTAGAGTTAATAAGTATCTTCAATTTCATCGTGCAAGAACTAAAATATACCCTTTTTTCTCGTGCAGATGGATATCAATCAATCATACATTTACTTTGCAGACGATACAATCCATTGGTCAAGAAACCTAGCATCAGTCGCTTGGGCCATTTACACTCCCCACAACACTCTATACCATGCTGGTGGAGTTTGTCTGGGGAAATTTACTAACAATCAATCGGAACATGATGTCATTATAATATTATTGACCGATGCCATGGATTTTGGTATAGCATGTCTATAATTCCACTTAGACTCCAACCTAGTTGTGTTGCAACTCAACAATTTGTTTTGTGTCCTCAACCCACTTCTCTTTCGTAGGTATCTCTGCTTCTGTCTCCTCATACGACAAATTGAAGTAATTTCCTTCACTCATGTCCTAAAGAGTGCAAATATAGTCTTCGATGCAGTCACCAATGAAATATTCAATTGGCACTTAAATCCATCATACCTAACCTGCACATCAAGAGAAGATTAAACCATACATGTATAAGTCCTTATAACTATGCATATATAAAACATCCATCTCATACAATGTGTCAATAACCAAATATAACATCATGTGCAAAAACATAAACAATATCAACATCTACACATAACATCATCATCATATGTTGCTCACCTATATATCATGTAAAAGTATCACATAGTGAACATCTATATGAAAAACATGTAGGTATGTACATATTAAATAATACACATCAAACATCCATGAGAAACAATGTGTATTCCTCCCAACATGGTATATTTATTGAAATAAGAGTTAAATGTTGAAATAAGAGGAATCATACCATGTACTCTAAATATTCTATGTTTTTGTCCATTTTTTGCTATTTTTTGACAATCTCATAATGAATAATTGGGAGTTCTAGAGAACTCTTGACAAACTTGTAGTACACTTAATCCATTCATGCATTCAAAAACTTCATTTGAACAACACAAAGTGTGGATATAAAAAGAAGAATCACCTAATTTAGGTGCAAAAATTGTCTGGACAACCTACTTGAAATTTATAACCGAGATATATGTTAAGTATATAGTTGTCATTGGTGTCAAAGGCGTTCACGAATGACAAAGGAATAACCAATGGAAATGATGAGAGGAAAAACTCAGTGAAAGACTAAGGTAGTGATGGCATGGCATGGCATAGTTGAGAATGTGGCATGACACATATGATGACATGGAATATGATGGTGTCCTAATGATGATGTCATAAAATAGTGATGGCATGGCATGGCATAGTTGAGGATGTGGCATGACATGTATGATGACGAGGAATATGATGGTGTCTTAATGATGATGTCATAAAAGCTCATTTATAACAAATGCAATAGATGATATGGAAATGGATGATAAGACAGCATGAATGACTGATATGAAGACTTCCAAGACACTGTCGACAGTTAATGAAACAAAGAACAGAGGTCAAGTGGAAGTAGAGATGCAGTATGAATGACAAAGATGGTTAGACAAATGAAAAGTGGAACTACAGAAGAGTGAAATGAACGGGAGATAGAGTATATGTAAAAATCAAAGAACAGAGAAACTATATCTGCGAGAGTGTTTATAAATTCTGTATAATCAGTACATGATGAAATTCTCTATGTATATAAGTCTTCAAAACTGTTAGAAACAGTCGTAGAGGATTTCCACAAAGAAATCATGCAGATCTGCAAAGTCATGGTGAGATCTGAAATCGACGGTCAGGAAGCATCCTGCACGAGATCTGACGGTTAAGGATCAGTTCCGCAAAAGATAGGCAGAAGGATGAAGTTTCACAATCCAGAAGATCGGACGGCTGAGATAAGTTCTGCTAAAAAGAGATCGACGGTGTGGAAGAAAAATGGGGAAATAACGTTTAAATATTCTATGAACCCGCAATCCGAAAGATCGAAGGTTGGGAAAGACTTCGCAAAATATCGAGGGTGCGGAAGAAAAACTGCAGAAAGAAGCTTGTGGAAAGGAGCTTGCGGAAAGTCAAGATACGATTTAAGGAAATGTTACATTTCCGCATCCCACAATCTGCATCTTGCCTCAGAGCAACGATCAAGGAAAACGCTCGACGAAGATCAACAATGGAGAATTGTTGATGAGGAAACCATGGTGTGGAAATACAATTTTGAGGAGTAAATCTATGCATTAGATTGACGGACCCGAGATACTCAAAATTAGAAATCAGATCAACGGTCAGGAAAGCGCCCGATGAAGATCAATGGTGGGGAATCGTTGATGAGGAAACCATGGTGTGGAAATACGTTTCGAGGGGAAAATCTATGTGCTAGATCGATGGACTAGAGAGACTCAAAATTAGATCAACGGCCTGGATTGATTCTGGAGAAGGAGATTGTGGAAGCACCAGAAAATGTTTAGCCGAGCTACGAAAATGAATTCTGAGGTGCGTCCATAAATGGTAAAGAAGAATGTCCAACATGAAACTCATAGATGGAAGGTGAAGGCCGTGCTTTGTGAGAGAAACGTGTATAGATGAACCTGCAATGAAGATAGCCCACATAGAGCTCACCAAGGAGGAAAAGAAGCCCACAAGCATGAGAAAAAGTGAAGCTTGAAGGTCTGAAGATAGAGTATTCTCGCTGATGGAGGAGAGGAAGTCCACAGGAATTGATTTGATGAATCCTGCAATCAAAGAAAAAGGGAGCTCGCATATTAGAATTGATTAAGAAGTTTTTAATTAATTATTTAATTAAAAATTGTTAATCACAGATTGTTGAAAAGGTGTGACTATTAGATTTGAAAGGGCATGATTGTGAAAGGGTATGTTTCTAGAATAAAGAGATGCTTCCATAGGAAACATGAAGGTACTTATACACAAAGGTATGATTGAGAGATGTGTCTCGTGGTCTATATCAGAAAACTAGAAACAAAGACCAATGGGTGTGATAGAGAATGGAGGGAGAAGAAATCTAGCATATTACAGAAAACATATTAAGGTGGCAGGGTAGCGCTAGGACAGGAAACAGGCCTGTAGGAGGTTGTTGCCTCCTTCTAGCAGAAGCATCCTCTCAGTCATAGCTGACAAAACAGGGTGTCGTAGAATCCTTTCAATAGCAACTGATAAACCAAAGGGTCGTAGCCTCCTTCGAGTGGTTGCTGGTAAATAGGGTGTCGTAGCATCCTTTCATAGTAGCTCATAAACCAAGGGTCGTAGCCGTGTCGTAGAATCATTTCATAGTAGCTCATAAACCAGTGGTCGTAGCCTCCTTCCAGAAGTTTCTTGTAAATAGGGTGTAATACCATCCTTGTCTCTAGGAGCCCCCAAAACTATTTGTAAATAACAATTTTGCAGTAATAGGACATATTGGTAGTTCACCCTATTGGGCTTCCACCTTAAAAAAAAACAAGGACGAGTCGTTCACCACGAGATATGCCAACACTAGCTATTCCATAGAATCAAGATATGACAAGAATTATAAAAATTACATAATCCCCTCAATCATTCCAATACAGTCAATACATAATTGTTCATGAAGGGCGTCATATCACTTTAAGAGTTAAATTAGAATGAAAAGAGTCACAATCATTCCTCCCAACTACCCCATTTAGACTGAAATACACCTTTTAACTTATATATCAAACTTAAATCTCACCACAATATGAAAAAAAACATAATTATACCCATTGAAATTTTAAACTGACTCACCTTCACATTACATAAATATATATTCCATATTGGAAAGAAGTCTTAGTCGAAAGAGAAATCTAGTAAAGGAAAGTAAATTCTATAATACTTAAATAATAAATCGTTTATCCACTATTTGATCATGATTAGAGAGACCTTGTAAAATCCATATTGCAGAACAATAATCTTCATCATGCTTATAAATAGCGTTTCAAATAAGAGTCCATGGTGGTGTATTGCACTCCGGGATAAAGTTCTGTCGCTTCTCTAGCAGCTGGCCCAATCTCAAAATTATACAGATCTCCACTGTAAAACATTTGATAGAAGTGAGAAATACCGACCTGGTGTTCATAAGGTTGGCCTGCACACAAAATCGCCGCATATGAGCTAACGAATAAATCTGAATATGGTAAACAGAGTGAAATATAGAAATATATATGTATATACCTTCCATGCTTGCAAGAAAATCCTCTGCTGAAATGTATGTTTTCTTCAAAAATATTCCCGAGAGTTGTTCCCACTTTGCCACAAGCTCCTTCTGAGAAAGTATATTTTGGGGTGGCCTGATATAAACAGTCTTGTTCAGTGTGCGCGGATCATCGATAGTTTTCAGTGTGTATATCGCGATATCATCTTCGTCCACCCAAATAGCTGCAGAAAAAAACAATGAGTTCACATATGCATATAAATAATAGGGTTTCATACAAATCATAGCAATATTAGATCGTGTATTACTGGCCATATATGACAAGACAGACCTTTAACGTTGCCATCTCCGTAGATAA
The DNA here is from genome assembly GCA_001517045.1 of Pseudotsuga menziesii. Classification (NCBI taxonomy): domain Eukaryota; kingdom Viridiplantae; phylum Streptophyta; class Pinopsida; order Pinales; family Pinaceae; genus Pseudotsuga; species Pseudotsuga menziesii. The sequence continues at coordinate 153,009 of LPNX011236009.1, forward strand.
CTACTTCCTCACGAGGAGGCAGAAGGCGGCCAAGCTGTGCCAAACCTCCTACTAAATACCCAGCAAATATATTTGCAGAGACATAAGTGTGAGGAACGCCTGCTTCTTCAATGGCCCGCCGAACCTTCCTCTTATCAATGAACACAGCGTTACCGGGTTCCAAAGCGTGCTCCATGCGGTCTGGGTCCATCCCAAACTCAGAAGGAAGAAATCTCTGCAATGTTTTTCATAAAACAAGAACATAACATCATTAATGTAATTGCAAGCTTCCTTAACCTTGAATTCTTTAAAGGGGCCAGACAGTCAAATCTATGGGGAGGGGGTCCCATGTCCTTGATGTTCTGAATAGTTATGGTATGTCGGAAATGCTATGATCACAGTATAGAGCGCAATTTATTGAATGTTTCTGTTTGATCGAATTAATTGTTATCCGTTCCAACTTTCATGTTTTTAGCAATGCCAGAAATAGTACTTTTTTCCAAGTTCCATTGAAAGTTAAATTTTAATCGTCAAATCTCTAAACGGAAAGGGTATTATGTTCCTTCTGTTTTCGTCAGTTGGATAATAAATTTTATGTAAGAAGATAAGCGAATGTTATGAAGGCAAAAGAAGAGTATTCGTGAGCTGGAAAGAGACTCAAATCTTCAGGGGAGGAGTTTCCATATGCATGATCGGTACAGTTGGAGAGTAAATTTGTGCAAGAGGATAAATGAATGTCATGAATACAAAATAAGAGTATTCTGTTCCAGTCAGTTGCAAACTAAATGTTATTGTAAAAATTAAATGTTATAATATCAAGAAGACAGTATTTTGCTCTATTCATTAACTTTTGAATTAAAAACTGAATGTCATATTATTATTATATTCTTAGCAGATGTAATATATAGATATTATAATAGATTTGAATCCTGTCGTCAGTTGCAAACTAAATGTTATTGTAAAAATTAAATGTTATAATATCAAGAAGACAGTATTTTGCTCTATTCATTAACTTTTGAATTAAAAACTGAATGTCATATTATTATTATCTTCTTAGCAGATGTAATATATAGATATTATAATAGATTTGAATCCTGTAGATGTTTGATAGGGAAAGAGCTATCCATTAAGCTACACAGCATCTGTTATTATCATTGGATCTTGCATTAGATCTTGAGCAGCTAGAGATTCAACCTTCACATTTAATGGTCTACAGCCCAATGAATAGCTTCTGCGATTTGATAGATCTAGAGTTATTTGGAATATCAAATGTAATAACCATAACTACTAACCTTAATATTACCAGCCTCTTTAATGGCTTCCACCAGTTTAAGCTGTTGAAGTATTTGTTGTCTGAAGTGGTTTCCTGCAACTGCACTTATAACAACATCAACCTGCTTCAATGCTGCCACAAGGCTTTTGGGATCTTCAAATGAACCCTGCACATAAACATACATCAGACCGCAACTTATTTTTCTTTTTGATCTGTGCTTATTTTTCCTTTTAATCTGTGCGTAAGTAATATATAGAGTGCAGAGTTTATACCTCCAAAAGTTTGGCACCAGCCTGCTTGAAGGAGAGCAACATGTGCACCTTCTCGATGTCGAAGCCGACTTCTGGCCTGCAGAGAACAAAAGTAGGGTGGCCTAAAGCTAAGCTGGCTTTTACAAACCTTCTACCAATGTATCCAGTGGCACCCACTATGAGAACTCGGTTCATGTTAGCCATCTCTAATTGAGCTACAGCTACACTTCTGTATTTCCAGGGAGGGGAGTGATATATATAAAAGAAGATTTCCGTGGTTGGGTGAAGATAAAGGCTCACTCTGCCCTATAAAGCAGTGACACAGAACACCCACCAGTACCGCTGGTTAGGTAATGATAATGATCCCGTGCCCACTTCATTCTCGATACACTACCACGATGATCTCGACTTCTTTTGAAATAATGCCACGGATCTCATTGAATGGCATACTGCAAGTCTAATTCTTGTTGCAGTGGGGATTAAAGTTGGTAGGTGGAAATTGGACTCAAAACCAAACTACATTTAACGTCCGTTTATGAAGTGACAAATATTGGTGGGATTTGGCTGTACTGTACAGATGACGTTAGACGGGCTTCGGTTGCGATCAGCGTTGGAATTTGAAATCCAATTCACCCGTAAACTCTGATAGAGTAACGTTATTAAGCATTTCTTTACATATGAGGCGTTGAATTCCAAAAAAAATTGAGCGTTTTGCCTCTCAGATTCAATGGTCTTTTTAATAACTCTGAATTTTATGGAGCCAGCATCCTTGAATACATCAAGACACTCATATTATATAGTTTGAATCTGTTGTTTAATATTTTGAAAACTTCTTGCACGTTTAGGCAGTCTTGATTTATAATCGTATGGACAAATGTGATTCCAAGATGTAAGGTTGGATCTCGATCTCAAGTACATATGGCCTTCGAGTGGTATTTAATGTTAATGTTAGATGGTTGAGTGTTTTTTGATCACCGTTTTTTAATAAAGGTACATATGGGCTTTAAGTGGTATTTAATGTTAATGTTAGGTGGTTGAGTGTTTTTTATCATTTTTTTTTAATAAAGTTTTTATAAATTTTGAACTAGCATATGTACATAGTTTGTGGTTGAATCATGTTGATAGAGATTAAATGGTTGAGAGATAGCAATGAAATGGAAGACAGTTATGAATTATTATTTTTTGTTCGTGGTGTTATTCTTTCTAGTTAAATGGGTTCAACTCTTAGTTATCCATACCTAGCTACATGTTATCACAAAATATTCTTTTTGTTATCCATTTATCAAATTATTTTTTATATTCTTTTTTATTATCCCATATTGTTCTAGTTATTGCCATAAAGTGTTAGTTATCCATTCATCATCTACCAAGAAAAACATAGATAGATAAAAAATTATGATATATTTTACTAGCAACAACCATATTAATAAGATTAATATGTTGAGAATAGGTCAAGAGACATATATAGTTAATCTAATATAACAACCACCTAATTTGTGGTTGTTATTATGATTAGAGTTAAGCTAATAGTTGCATATGATAGTTAATTTAAAAGTTGATATAACAACTCCCAATTATCTCTACTCCTAGCTTCCAAATTGCTAGAGGAAATTATTAAGAGTTCAGAGGAGCTTATTAATTAGGAGTTTTACTGTCACATTATTTCCACATTACTTCAACTCCGAGCTTTAAAATGCAGTTTGACTAAACCTTGTGCACAATAGATTGACCTCGACCCATTAGATGGAGTTCCACCATCACATGGACTACACATTACCATGTCATTAAGTCACTTATCACATGGACTATTATTTATTTATTTTTTCCAACTATCAATGTTTAGAATTATAAAAATGATGATTGTTAACATGCTTTTATACACGAGAGTCGGGGAATGGCGATGATAGCACTGCCTGGTTGCAACCCTGGTGCATGGGCCTTTCCATGGAGAAGCTCTCCTTTTTTCCTATGACCACAGCTGGTTTCCTCGGCATTGGGTCCTTACTTCTTTCTGTCGTCTGCTCGGTGGATGGGTCCTTTTTCTGGGGCTCCTTTCCGCCTGGGGTTTTGTTGTGCAGAGTGGCTTATCCTAGTCAGTAGCCTCTCTTGGAGTCCCTCCCCTTCACTGGGGGACTAGTACCAACCAAGATATAAAAAAAGTGGGAAGGAATCGCTTATTTTGGCTGCTCTAGTGGATGTTGTCCTTCGCCACCCCTGCATGGGGTTTTTCATCATGATTTCTATCGCCTGCTATCTGTCACCTCGGGCTTGTACTGGGTTGACTTTTGTTGTTTCTCACTGATCTCAGGATCCGTGATTTGCCCCTCCTCGCCATAGGTTTTTATCCATTTCTCCTTATTATTAGGGTTTCTCTACATCTCCCCTTTCTGCGGGTCTTTCGGTCTAGTGTTGACCCCCATATCCTTCTGATTGGGCTAGGGTTTTACGTGTTCCTTTCGCTAGTTTGTTTGTGTTGTCTTTGTCCTTTTTTTTTCTTTGTTTACTCCAGGGACGAGGGGCTCCACATCGAGGGCTCCTCCTGGGGTTCTCTCTTCCTTTTCTGTACGGCTCATCCTTTGTTTCTTCCCCAACAGCTGTAGGACCATGGCTTACTCCAGAGATATTCTGATAGTGGTCTCCTCCTTTGCCCGGGTTATGGTGGTATCTGGTATCTGCTCGTTAGAAGTTACTTTGTCTGTGGTTCCACTTTATTGGTCTCTCCCACGGTTTGCAGTGTTACTACCTGGGATTTGTTAACCCATATCTTGGGTTTTCGACCTAGGGTTTTGGCCTCAGAAATCTTGACTTTGTGGGTCTTTCCTCATGGCTGAGGTAGCTGCCCAACCTTGTTTCCGCCGTAAACGACGCTCCAAATGTATTAAGGCTTAAGAAGGTCGCTTCCAATAGGTCTTGGGTCATGACATCTTTATGGAATGTGTCTCTTCCCTCTGCACTCGAGCCCTTGTCGATAGATTGGAATATTGTCGAATGAATAACGCTGCATGGGTGGAGTGGGCTTCGGAGCACTGGAAGCCACTCCTTGACTATATCCCGACTATTAGTTTGTTGTCTAATGGGTGGATCGTTTTTGTGTTTCTGGAAGAGGAACACTATTCCCGCATCCTGGATGGTATCTGCGGTATTAGCAAAGGTTCGCTGGTACTTGGGCGTTGGCACACTAAATTTGACCCACTTTGGGAAAGGATCTCAAACATCATCTGTGGGTATTATTGCCTTACTTCTCGTTTCCTCTTTGGAGCGGACAGTTTTTGGAGGGAATAGGAAATACCATCGATCGGTTTGTATTAGTGGAGGGTGATTTCCATCTGGCTTATGACAAGAGGGTCGCCAGGATACTTGTCGAGATGGACATCTCTCGAGGATTTCCAGCTAAAGTGGAAATCTTATGTAATGAGCGCTTACGGGTTCAACGGCTTGATTACTTCCACGTACCCTTCAGATGCAGCTATTGTCGCGCAGTGGGTCACTTGAGGAACTCTTGTCCTAACAGGTATTCTGGTAGTGATGACCCGGGCATCGTGGACTCTCGTTCGAGTACCCCTCTGACCAGCCCTTCAGTGGGTCAGATTCGTTATCCAGGTATCTCCTTTGAGTCTCCTTCTCCCACTGAAGTTGTCTCAGATGATTTTTTAGAGGCGGTAGATGATTTGATTATGACTCATAAAAAATCTTCTATCCCCCCTATGTCCTCCTTTTCCTTATCGGTTTCTCCACCTCAGTTACCCTTGATGGCTCAGGACCTTTCTCTCTCGTCTAACTCACTACCAAAAGCTTCTGTCCGTTGCTTGACTCCTAAGTTACCCCGGGCCTTGGAGGACCTTCCTCTTAACTCAAGCCCTCTTCCCACTCAGGCCTCCTTGCAGGAACCCCCTCCGCTCGCTTTGAAGGATATGTCCATTCCTATACTGGCATCATTGGAGGATTTTCCTCCCCTCGCTCCTTCTAGACCACTCCCGAGTCATGCCTCTCCCTCTCATAGTCCCACTTCCTCTCCCTCTTTCTCAGACCCTACACTTAAAAAATACCTATCTATCTTCACTGCCACTAACCCTTCTTCTCCTTCTACCTTACACCTCAATTCCATCCACTTTGCAAATGTGACAGTTCGGAAAAAATCTAAAGGGAAGAGGGATTTTAAGGTTGACCTCTTCTCGGCCTCTCCACCCTACATCCCACTTTCTGTCCGTATCAAGGATGCTACCAGAGGTAACCCTACCAGGGGACTTACAGCGATGTCTCCCCTTAAGGATGCTTCTTGTTGATGATCCTTTCCCTTAACATTTGTGGTCTTGGAGGTAAGACCAAAACCCATAACCTCCGTGCTCTTCTTAAATTCCTTGACCCTGATATTATCCTCCTTCAGGAAACTATGTGCAGCTCATCCCCTGCTTTATTTGCCTTCTCAAAAATCCTTCCTTCCTGGGAGTTTTGTGCAATCAGTGCATCTGGGCTCTCGGGTGGCCTCCTCACTGCTTGGAATCCATTAAAGGCTAACTGCAGGGATTTTCATACCTGTGCTAGTATCCTGGTTCAGGCTTCTATCCGTGAGATGTCTGCTCCTATCTCCATCCTCAATGTGTATGGTCCATATCGGGACCGTGTTCTTTTTTGGGATAAAGCTTATCGTGGAGGTTTTCTCAGCTTACCGAATCTCGTATTAGGTGGGGACCTCAATCTCACCCTACACACTTTAGAGATCTAGGGTACTAAGGCCTCCTTGGATCCCCTCTCCAACCACTTCTCATCCCTCTTTGATTCTGTGGATCTTGTGGACTTGGCTCTTCAGGTAGTTGGGCCAACCTAGCTCAATGGTAGAGTGGGTAAAGAAGGTATTATTAAGCACCTTGACCATTTCCTTATTTCTAGATCCTTGATTCCATCCTTGGGGGTCTACCGGGATTGGACCAAATGTGCAGACTTATCAGATCATTTTCCTATATGCCTTGAATGGGGCAAGCAAAGGGGCACATGTGCCTATCCTTTCAAATTCAATCGCTCATGGCTCAATGATCTAGACTTCAATGAATGGTTTTTGCAGTGGTGGTCTTCTAACTCCTTAAGTGGTAGCTCCCATGGTATTGAGGATATTTGCCTTAAAATGCGTAACCTCAAACATGACTCAAAGGTTTGGATTAAGGCCAAATTATCTTGTATGAATTCTGTGTCTTCTGACCTTGACCAGGCTATCGAAACGATCTTGTCTGGTCCTTCAAATGGTATCCTTTCAATGGATGAGTTGGAACAACTGACTCACCTCAGAGTTGAGAGGCAGAAGATTCTGGACCATTTTCTGCTCACTTGGCATCTTAAAAGCAGAATAAAGTGGGCCCTCCAGGGTGATTCCAACACCAAATATTTCCATTTACTAGCATCTGGGAGGAAAAATCAAAACACGATCTGGTCTCTAGAAGATACAGATGGTAATTGTGTTGAAGATGAGGCTGCCTTAAAGGAACTAGGTAAATCACACTTTGCTAGTATTTATAAGGATGATGGAGGTACTTGTTTAGTACAACAACTTAAGGTGGTCTTGCTCTTTCCTAGGATGATTCCCATTGAGCACTCTTCCCTCCTTTCCTGCCCTGTCACTCTTGGGGAGATTGAACTCTCTCTGAAGTCTTTTAAAAAGGACCGTAGCCCGGGCCCGGATGGATGGCCTGTTGAATTCTACTTGAACTATTTCAATCTCTTGGGTCCTGATTTATTGTTTGTTATTGATTCGACTAGGGTCTCGGGTTATATTCCTCCTTCTTTGAACTCGACCTTCCTAGCTCTCATTCGTAAGAAGGATAAGCCCTGGACCTTTGCTGATTTTAGGCCCATCTCTTTATGTAATATTCTATACAAGCTTATTGCAAAGGTCATAGTGGGTAGGATTAAGGCCTTATTGGATCTGGGTATCTCCCAAGAATAGTTCGGGTTCCTTAAAAACCACCAAATCACCGAACCTATTGGAATCGTTCAAGAGGTCCTTCACTCTGTTAAAACAAAAAATTTATGTGCCTTCATTCTTAAACTGGATCTTATTAAAGCTTTTGACCGTGTTGATTGGACCTTTGTCCGGCTCATCCTGATCCAAATCAGAGTTCCTCTCCTCATTGTCAATTGGATTATGGGTTGTCTTTCCTCCGCGAATTTTGCGGTGCTGGTTAATGGGACTCCCTCGAATTTTTTTTTTGCTTCCCGTGGCATACGCCAAGGTTGTCCTTTATCCCCCCTCCTCTTCATCCTTGTCATAGAGGGCCTTAGCCTCCTTATTACGGATGCCAGGAACAACGGACTTATCCGGGGTATTAGGATCTCTCCCTCTCTAGCACAAACACACCTCCTCTTTGTGGATGATGTGATCCTTATGGGTTTTGGCACTCTTTTGGATTGGTCTTCCTTCGATATTGTCCTGGAGACATTTTTTAAATCTTCGGACATGAGCATCAGTATTGAAAAATATTGCTTCCTATATAACAATATTTCCTCTGACAGTTTAATTGATTTTGCTAGGGTTCTACCATATAGGGTGGAGCCGATTTAAACAGGGTTTAATTATCTTGGCTACTTCTTGAAGCCACTCGGTTATAGAGTCAATGATTGGATTTGGCTTGTACAAAAATTTGAAAAGAGGATTTGTAATTGGGCTCATAAGCTTCTGTCTCTCGGGGGTAGACTGATCCTTGTACAATCGGTCCTTTCCAGTATTCCGGTTTACTGGATGGGATTAGCCCCTATCCCTATCACGATTTTGCACAAACTCAGGAGCATTATGTTCGCCTTTCTATGGGGTTCTTCTGAAAACAAAAGTAGATATCACCTGGTCTGTTGGCGGGATCTCTCTTGGCCCAAGGAATTTGGGGGATGGGAAATTAAAAACCTTCATTGGTTCAGTATTTCCCTGCGCCTTAAAAATCTATGGAGGGTTCTACATAATGACGGCTTATGGCATCAAGTTCTAATCTCTAAATACTTGAAAAAACTTACGGTGATAGAATGGCTCAGGTATAAACGATTCATCTCTCACTGTGTTTCCACCATTTGGAGAGGTTTCTTACAAACTCTCCCTTGGATGGGTAACCACTTGGCTTGGCAGGCAGGGATGGTAAAGATATTTTGCCGGGAGTGGAACCAATCATTGGTGCACATACCTATTATAGTCTTTCCGAAGATCTGAGATTGTACCTGGAGGATTTGGATATATGTACTCTCTCACAGGCCCATAACATTCTCCCCAGTGCCCGGAGCTATTGGTATACTGCTGATGAATTGGACCTTGGAGGTTCACTAAAAGAAGTTTGGAATGTATATACAGAGGGTCTGTTATTTGGAGGTATTTGCCTCTCTTCGCGAACCGATTCCCTTGTATGGGATTACAATAAAAAAAGGTACTATTTCTACTAAAGATGCATACAACTACATAGTACATTCTTACTCTCCTCCGGTGGATACTTGTTTCGATGCATTGCTGTGGAACAATGCTCTCCCAAAAAAAATCTCTTGCTTCATATGGTTGGCCATCAAGAACAAAATTCTCACCTGGGAGAACCTATAGAAAAGGGGAAAATTCAATCCTGGCATGTGTACTCTATGCTATTCGGATGGAGAGACCGTGGACCACTTATTCACAAAATGTTGTCTGGAGAACTGTCTCTGTCTAAATTTGCGATCAGTTTCAGCTACTGGCCATTCCACCAATGGTATCTCTCTCATCTTTTCTAAGCATTTGGACTGGCAAATTTCCTAGGACCTCACCATGTAGTCTGTTACCATTTCATTTGATGTGGATTATCTGGAAAGCTCGGAATTAGGTCATTTTCAAAGGGAAAAAGAGGAATATTTTCAGCATTGTCCAGCAGATCACTTACTTAGCACAAACTTTTTCTTCTCAGATAGATAAAGCTTTAATAAAAAGCAAAGCGATTGGGAATCCTCCTTGTAAGTACTTTCCCTGTGGATTTATTGAGGGTGCCTCAAACTACAAGGTGGAAGGTGTTGGGTATTGCTTATACTTAAATGAGTCTCATTATTTCGAGTTCGCGCTGGGGGTTGGATATGGCACTAATACCAAAGCAGAATTGCTCAGTTTATGGGCTCTTTTGCTTTCTTCCCAAATGACGGGGATCCCCTTATCCCACATTTACGGTGACTCACAAGTCATCATTCACTAGGAAAAGGGATTGACTGCTCTCTCCCCTCCAGATCTCTTTCACTGGTGCAGGGAGACTAAAAAGCTAATTTTTAGCTTTCAAGATCTGTTGTTCACCCACATATACTGAGAGCACAATCGGATCGCTGACCGTCTCTCTAAAACTACTCTCACATATTCTCCGGGTACAGGATGTTTCTTAGAATATTTTGGGGACCAATTGGTCTCTCATGATTACTTTCAGCTCTTTTGAGCATGGATAGGGGAGCTTACTCCCCCCTTTTTATTTGATTTGAAGTTTTGTTGCTCACTGAGCGACCACTTTTAGATTGCCGTTCAGAGCCCTTTGGCACTCGGTAGATGAGGCTGATGCGACTGACCATTTATATGATGAGACAATTTTCCGAAGGGAACTTTCTTTCTACTGTTCCGCCTTTTCCCCTGGTAGCGTTCTCGAGGAGTCTCATGGTCTCACGTGCTGTTTTCTTCTTAATGTAACCCATTTATGGGATGGCTGGACCGATGACCTTTGATTCTTAATAAGAATAACAAGGACAGGCTTTTTTCTTCCTAAAAAAAAAAACAAAAACATGCTTTTATTAATTTTTGTTTATAAAATAGTAAAAAAAAGATAGAGACTTATTTTGAAATTATAGAAGTGACTATGATGATGATAATAATGTCTATAAATGTCTTTTGAAATCAGCATTGATATATAGCATATTGATTTAGTTTTGATGAGTTAATGGTTTAAAAAGAACCATATTATAATTGTTGTCTTTATATAGATTATTGATTTAGTTTTGATGAGTTAATGGTTTAACAAGAACCATATTATAATTGTTGTCTATATATAGAATAATGATTTAGTTTTGATGAGTTAATGGTTTAAGAAGAACCATATTATAATTGTTGTCCAGAATGAATTAGTTATGAAAATATTGTGAACCATCATTGTTAGGTGGTTTTTAGATTAGGTAGATGGTTTTCAAATTAGTTGGAGATTGAGAAATTATCTTCCAATATTTCCTTAAATTCTTATTTTTAAAGTAATTGAGATATTCTGTCAAAAATTGTAATTGTCGTTGGAGGAAATGTGATCCTTGTACATAATATGGGGTAGTAGGGTGGATTGTTTCTATTTATGATTGCTATGAGTAGTACGTGCGATACGGTTTGCTGGTGGTGTATGAGGTTTGTCCATCGCTTGGTGAGATCTGCTGATCTGTGGGTTGTCGCTGTACGAGGAGGTCCAGGCGTAATTTTACTAGGTTGTTAGCTTCCGCTCTGCCTCCCGAGATGTCATAGGTCTTGATTGACTTAACGCACCAAGAACCTTCGTCAAATGCTTGGGCAACTACCAGCTAAGACATGTAGACTGGATATTCAAATTGCATTGAATTGATGCAAAACTTTGATTCTCGTTGATGAAAGTATACGTTGTTGAATATAAGTCAAGTGCATTGAATGAACACAGATAAGATGAGTCACCGTTTGAGAGGTAGTGTTGTCGGTTAAAGATTACACACCCTTTGAGAGGTAATGTTGTCGGTTAAAGATTACACAAGGCTAAATGAGAAGTAGAAAATGGCAGAACACAAAATGGGTATTAAGGGGCAAATGAATTACTTTCTCAATAACTATAGTTAAATACCAATAACTATAGCTAAATAGTTAAATACTATAGTTTAGAGAATATTATGGGTTATTAATTTTAATCAACTCAACTTTTCAATTAACTAACTAATTAATATATTATTGATATTACAATTCTTAACGAACACAAAAATTATAAAGCTTATTGAACTAACACAGAGAGAGAGTCACTGTTTGAGAGTTCAACACAGAGAAAAAGATCACTGTTTGAGAGGTAGTGCTGTCTGGAGCGTGGAGATTGTAACCTAAAACTTGCATCCAGCTTGGCCATGGATTATCCTCGCTCTCGCCTCTTATTATTCCTGCGTTTGCCTGTATTATTGTAAGGGGATGCCCGTATGAGAAAACCCTTGTGTTGTACCATTATTGAAAAGCCTGGAGATGTAGATGTTGCTTTGGCTAGATTGTTTTCAATTAATTGGCACAAACACAGAACTTATGGTAAATAAGAACTACTTGTCTTATCATAGAGAGGAACGGGTCGGTTGTCTATTGTTTGGCAATTGTACAAATTCCAAGAGGACCTTGGAGAGATTGTGTCGAGGCCTGGAAATTTGCAGGCAGCAACAGTAAGGGATTCTCCCCAATCAACGTTCCCAACTAGCCCATTGACTGTTTGGTATGGGGAATCCGTCCGGTTTGCGGTTCGGCTACCGTAGGTCAAGTAACAAACCAGGCTTTTACCGGTTGCGGCCCGGTCCACCGAGTTTTTGTATTTTGACTTAGAAATGAAATGCAAGTGCCTAACTAAATGCAAGGTGATCGGAGTGCAAGGAGCGGTCACAATGTGATGCGCAGGCTCTTACCTCTTGTCTTAGACTCGTAAGCAACCGAACCACATACAATAGAAAAATAAACTAACTATCTAAACTATCCCTAGGGAGCAGAATTAGCATTTATTGGTGAGTAATACATTTTGTGCGTGCATAATGAAGAGTTACAGATAGCTAATACTTCATTCAAGACACAAGAACAGATACAGATCTTCAAATAACCAGATAGCCGATCATTTTATAAGCAACATTTCTTACTCACAGTGGAAAATATCACAAAAGATACTGAAGAACGTTCAACAAGAACATAGGTTCAGGAAATTAAATATTCTTCCAATAAATGAAAGACAGCTGAAAATGAAATAGTTCCTCTTCAACATTATTCATTTAGTCGCATTGATACATCCCACTTTTCACTCTCTCCAATAGGCAAAAATTGCAGTTTCCTTTGCAAAATGAAGTAGTTCCTCTTACAAGCAAACATTTACAAAATTTTCCAGGGAAAAAGCCCCCTTCAATCCTATCTTTGACCTATTTATACTACCCAACAGGTCTTTTGGGTTGCTCCCCCAAAAACGTCTGACCTTTCAGTCCCCAACGCTTCATATCCTTTTGTTCTGTCTTTTCTTGCATATTCATGATTGGTTAAGTAACTGCTGTATCCTTTGGACTCGCGCTTTCATTGTCTTCGAACTGGTTTTGGTCATACCACCATCAACGGTCCGCCTCCCTTCTTGCCGTGGAATTTTTTATTATTTTCCAGGATTTCACCTACAAACAACAACGAGAGTCAATCATTGAAAACATAACTGCACAAATAATGCGAAATGAAATTACCAATCCATGGAAAATGACTGGCTGCATCTCTATAATCGACAAGAGGCTGGATTAAGTCTTTTTGGGCGGGAAGATCTGAAACGGCCCTTGGAAGGCTCTGACATCGGACAGGAGAAGGTTCTCCTATCCGCATCAGCGGAAAGAAAGAGCTAATGGTGCGAAGACGTGGGCTAGAAAGACTTTACATCGGACGTCGGAAGGGTTTGTATAACGGACGCTAAACCACTATCCTAGCCGCAACAGCGGAAGGGGGAAGACTTCAGGCATGTGACGGAAAGGGCCGGAAAAATTTAAGTCGGAAGTTGGAAGGCTTAGACGTTGGAAGCGAAATAGATCTCCTGGCCGCAACGACGGATGAAGAAAAGATATAGTCACGCGGTGGGCATCGGGGAGCGGATCATTTCACACTTCGGAAGCTAACCGATTTGAGAGCCGCGATGGCGGACGAGACAAATATTACAGCCCCCGATTCAACATAAAAGATGCCTGGAAAACTAAGTAATGGAACACTCAAAACATCGATGGTCCAACTGATTCACCTAAGAGACAATGGGCAACCGATCAGATGGGTTTTTGGCTAGCCGGCCACATTCGATTCCGCGACCAATAACAAAATCTAAAAACATGCTTCCTCTAGAAATGAGCCGCAAAATAATCATTAGAATCAAACAAAGCTAAAGCAAGACCAAACCTTCATGGATCAAATGAAAACAGAGCAGCTTTAAACGGAAAGGAGGGTCCCCAAAATTTAAGAAAATTGGGGAGAAATGGTTGCAGTGCAACAACTGGCGATTGCCTGCTGAACCTAGATCTCTGAGCGATCAACCTTTGAGTGACAGACTGTTTGACAACAAAACATCATATTGAATTCTTCCAGCAATATGGATTTCTTAAATGACAGCAGTGTGTACCCTTAATCATTGATGACAGTCCAATTAGGGAGAATGGAAACCAAAATATTCAAGTCCAGATAACTATGCTGAGGCTGGAGGATAAATTTCATTATTACCTTTGTCTTCAGGTGGCTAAAAGCTTTGGACACCAAAGGATTGGAGCATATGGTAAACAGAAATATCCGTTTGTCATTTTCGCACTTTTCTTGTGATCTCGGACTTTTGTCCTATTTCATATGAGTTTGTTTACATGCCTTTCTTACTGAATTTTGATTCAGGATCCTCTATCCCATAGTGTCCTTTTGTGTGAGTGGTGTACTTCAAGTTCAAACCCACGGATGGAGAGGATCTTTCGGCAATTAAGTATTTGTAATTCAACATCTGCTTTGATTTATGATGCTTTCATAGGAGTTTTTTGACTCTTTATTTTCCTTTTGGCATTCATTTCTTGGCATGGGATCATTTATATTTAATACACTGTTCACCTTGCTCCTTTCCATGGGTCCTTGGCTGTTGCTCCTTAGAACATTTTAAATGTGACATGGATGGAGCCTCGACATAGTACCCCAGACTCCTCGAATCTGGTTTATTTCACAGGGGTTAAGCAGGACTTCAATGCACACCGAGTTCTTCAAGAAAACTGCTATACTGGAAGAAATTCTTTCATATAAATTAGCAACACACAGTCTAACACCAAAACGTTTATCAAACCCAAAAATTTTGGATGTATTCCATGCAACCGTAGGTTTGCTCCCTTTATTGAAAATCAACAAACTCAAATTTAAACCAAATAAAAGCATGACTCAAAAACAACCAAACAGCTTATTTATATACAAAACAGAAAAACTCAAAGAAAACTCAAGAAAAGTAAGGCTTGAGAACCAAACCATTAACTGGCAAGTTCTCCTCCCATCCCTGTAAATCTTGCAGCTTATAAGTAGCGGGGCCAAGTTTTGCTATGATTTGAAATGGGCCTACCCACAACTACTGGAACTTGGTATGCTTTCCTTTCTCATCATGGGGATGGTCCCATTTGAGGATTAAGTCTCCTACTTCAAAGTCTTTTGTCCCAGCTTTATGTTTGTCAAACCATCTTTTTACTACCTCCTGCTGCTGTTTAAAACGCTCCCTAGCCTTGGATCTGGCCTCTTCTACTTTCAGGAGATTGTATATTCTTATTTGTAGAACTTCATCATCCGACCCCTTAGACTCTTAAGCTAGAATGGAAGATGGTAGCATGATATTGGGAGGGAGGATGGCCTCTTTACCGTAGACAAGGGTATAGGGTGACACTCCTATAGCAGACTTGGGGGTGACTCTATCAGCCCACAGGGCATTGGTTAAGGCTGAGTGCCAACTCCTCTGGTTTTCTATTACAGTCTTCTTCAGAATTCTAATCAGGTTTTTATTAGAGGATTCGGCCACGCCATTTCCTTGTGGATAATAGTTAGCAGAATAATGCAATTTTATTCCTTTATCATGAGCAAATGTAGTCAATTTGATCGATGAAAAGTATTTAGCATTATCAAAGACTAACGAAACTGGAACTCCAAACCTGGTCATGATATGATCTTGTAGGAAGCTGATGACTTCGTCTTCATTTATCTTGCGCAGTGGGATAGCTTCGACCCAGCGAGTGAAATAATAAGTCGCAGTAAGAATGTACTTGTGCTGCAGGGATGAATTTGGCTTTGTTTCTCCGATAATGTCCAGCCCCCATTGCTCAAATGGTTCCGTGATCATCACAGGCTTTAGGGGTGTTGCTACTTTAGGCTGTCTTCCACCACACATTTGGAAAATATCACACTTTCTGACGTGTGCGTGTGCATCCTTGAAGAGTGTAGGCCAATAATAACCAGCTCTGAGGACCTTGTGGGCTGTAGTGTCCCCTGAATAATGTCCCCCAGCCGGACCATTGTGCAATTCAGACATTACTTTCTTAGCATATTCTTTCTCCAAACATCTTAGAAGGACCCCATCGTAGTTTTTCCTGAATAGTATTCCTTTAACAAGTTGATAGGATGCTGATTTAAGACGCAATGCTCTTCTCTGCTTGGAATTCCAATGTTCTGGCAGCAGCCCTGACTGTAAGTAATGTACGAGGTCTCGATACCAAGACTTGAGAGCTGTAAACAAAGGGCATACATCCATTACATGTAATTCAACATCTTCTTCCCAAGCTTGTTCTTCATTGTTCCCACTTTTAGTCATTAATTTGCATAATCCTTGACCTTTGACTATAGAGGCTGGCTTGAACTCAAGGTCGTATTCTTGAAGAGCTGTTACCCAGTTGCCCCTCCTTTCTCCTAACTCTTTCTGTATGAGAAGGGATCTTACAGCTGGGTAGGGAACTATTACCTTGGTTCGATTCTTTAATATATAAGGCCTGAATTGCTTCACTACCTTAAATACTACATAAGCTTGCTTATCAATGGCCGGGTAATTTAACTCAGCCCCCTGCAGACCAGTACTCATAAAGGCGATTGGGAATTCATCCCCCCCATCTTCCTTTTGTGTGAGTACAGTTGCCAGGGAATCATCGGATGCAAACGTATACATAATAAAGTCTTTATCAAAGTCGGGGCTTTTCAAGAAGGGAGCGTGTGCAACAGCAGTTTTGATTTTACTGAAAGCATTCTTTTCAATTTCAGTCCACTTAAATTGTGCATTTTGCTTGACCATCTGCTGTAGTGGCTTAACAGTCTGAGCGAAGTCAGGTACAAATCTTCTTACAAAATTTATGGTTCCCATAAACAATTGCATTCCCTTTTTATTATGGGGCATAGGGATTTGTTCAATGGCCTTAACTCTTTCTGGGTCTATAGATATACCTCTTTTTGAAACTATATGCCCCAGTAACTTGCCCTCAGTGACGGCAAACACGCACTTCTTGGGATTGAGGGAGATGCCATATTTCCTACAGCGTTCGAAAATTTGCTTTAGGTGAAAGCATGCTCTCCTCTTTTCTTCGAAAATATTGTAATGTCATCAAGGTACACCACAGCGCTTCGTCCAATTAGTCCATGGAAATCTGTGTCCATAGCTCTCTGAAATGTCGCTCCAGCATTAATCAGTCCAAAGGGCATCCTTCTATAGGCAAAAGTTCACCATTTGGTTCTGAACGTTGTCTTTAATCTGTCTTCTTCGGCTACCAATACTTGATTGTAGCCAGAGAAGCCATCTAATAACGAAAACAACTCAGAACCCGAGACCATCTGTAGCAATTGCTCCATGGGAGGCACCGGATAGTTGTCTTTATCTGATGCACGGTTTAAGTTTCTGAAGTCCACACACAGTCTGATTTCTCCCGACTTCTTTCTGACTGGTACCAGATTTGATACCCACTCAGAGTGTCTGACTTTGAAAATGATTCTAGCATCTAATAATTTTTTTACCTCACTCTGAATCAGTGGTTCCAGCTTCGGATGCATATTTCTCAAGGGCTGCTGATATGGTTTGAATCCGGCCTTGATGGGAACAACGTGCTTGATGATGCTGGTATCGTATGTTTTTAAATCTTGGTACGTCCAGGAAAAGACATCTCTATATTGTTTAAACAAACTAACGAACTTATCTCTTTCTATCGGTGAACAACATTTGCCAAGATTCACAAACTTAGGATCCGTCTCAGTCCCTAAGTTTATTAGCTCGAACTGTAGAGTTGAGCTGTGTGTCTTTACGTTGGCGGGTCTACTGAATTTTTCATTCAAGTCAAACATCTTCTCTAACGTTCTGACCCATTTAGGGATGAAATTGTCAAATTTCATCTCGGCCTGGTGCTCTTCATCATCAATAATCGCTCCTTTGAATACCTCGTCATTTGTTAAACATTCTATAATTTGTTGGTCATCATCGAACACTCGCAGGTTGGTAATCATATCAGGTACTGAAGGCCTGAAAATCAATTCAACAGTACATCGATTATTTGAGGGTACAAGCCTAGCGGCTGAAGTGGCTAATAAGTCAGCTGCTGCATTTTTAATTCTTGGGATTGAAATAATGTTGAATGAATTAAAACATTTAAGCAGGTCCCATACCTCATTCTGGTAAGCTTTCAAGTGAGGAGACACACAGTGGATTTGATTCCGGATTTGTTTCACAACAATTTCAGAATCCCCAAAAACTTTTAAATCACTTACCTTTAATTCAATAGCTTTCTTGATTCCTTGCACCAGCGCTTCATATTTAGCAGTATTATTAGTACACTTAAACTCTAACCTACAGGAAAGGAAATGTTTATTCTTTTGCGGGTCAATCAGGACACAGCCGGCCCCTGACCCTTCTAATGTCTTTGAGCCATCAAAAAATAGAGTCCAAAAATCACTAACTACTGAAAGCAAATCTATTCCTACAGCTAAGTCTACTATTTTACAATCAATTTCATCAGCCTGCGAGAAACGAAGGAGATCAGGTTGGGTGTCAGATGGGTTGCTGGCTTCTTCTGCTTGATAATTCCCTGGTTCCAACTCAAGAAAATAGTTTCCCAATACAGAATCCACAGGTATATTCTTCTCATCCAGTTGGGTAACATTGTACTTCATGTGGGGTTCTCTTAGAATTTTGATCTGGTTTGGACTCCCTTTGTACGGCAACCACAGGTGCGACCAATCTGAAGCGAAATATCCATTTAATTTGGCTGACCAATCTCTACTCAGGACCAGACTGTAAGCGTCAGGTATATCAGCCACTATGATGTTAATAACCTGGCATACCTTGTCATTGGATGCCAGACGGATGAGGACGTCCTTCATCTCACCAACTACCTTAATGTTTGTCCTATCCAACTGAACCACCCTCCACATGGTTAGCTTAGGCTACCCATTTATCTTCTTACATACTGATATGGGCATGACATTAATGGACGCCCCCGAATCTACCAGACAATTGTGCACGTTATGATTAAAAATTTCAAACGTTAGGAGGAAATTTAAATGCTTAGCTTTAGACTCACCTCCAATGCTGGTTTCTCCAATTTCTTCTTCGTCCTGAGGTTGATTGTCAGCGGGCAGCTTGTCATCTGATGCTTCAAGCGCTTTCAACAGTCTCTCCTTTTGATGCGGCACTTTGCACATTTCGAATAGTGGGACATTTGCTTTTACCTTTTTCAAATCCTCCACAATGTCATAACTCATCGGCTGTCCAATTGGATGTGGTTTGTCAGCATTTCCTTCCCTTGGCTTGGTTGTTGTATCATCCTGTCTAGGACTTTGGCTGGTAATCGTGAATTCTGGAATCTTATCAGCCAAAGCTTTATTTTGAAACTTCTTCCTAACATTTCTCTGCAGCCTTCTGATCTTTGGAAGAATAAGACTGTCGTCCTTAACCATTCCTTGGCTTCTTGTGGCCACGTTAGTCTCCATAATGTCATGGTATCTTTGAGTGTTTCCTTCTTCAGCATCAAATAATGAGACCGAATTCCATAATGCCAAGGTCTCCTTTTCCTGATCTTCATTAGACGTAGAGGTAGAATTTTCTTTTCTTTCTTCATCTCCCTCTTCAGTTAACCTAGAATCTAGCAGTTGATTCATCACTAGCATCATAGAGTTTATCCATTGTGGAGAATTCTTTTCAGAGTGCGGCTGTTGGTGGAAAGTGCAGAAATTATCCATGCTGACCTCTGTTAGATTCATGGATGCAACATTGTGAGGAGGAGGATTAGAATGATCCTTATCTTCTCTTTTCTTATAATACGGCTTAAAAAATCTTTGTGCCTCCTTTTCTTTTTCCATATCTATGATCTTATTGGAAATATTCTGCATCATCTTAGCCATATTTTCCAGATCTGGAGACTTTTCTTCCTTAGGCTTAGCGAACAATAAGGTTTTTCTCCCCACGCTTTTCTCTCCTGATTGTTCTCGATAATATTCAATACTTTCTCTTTCCGCTTCCACCACTTATGCCTCTTCATAGGTCTCTTCCAGAGTGGGCTTGGCCCTACCTTTCACAAACATGGACAAATCCGGACCCAAAGCTGAAGTATAGTACTCAATCAGTACTTTGTCTGAAGGCTTATCTATTTCAGAGAAGTTCTTAAGATATGCCGCAAACCTTTGTGTGAAACCGTGCACTTTTTCCCTTTTCTCTTTCTTCAATGCACACAATCCTTTCATAAGGGCAGCATGAGTCTTTTGGGTCGCATACTTACTTCTAAAAATCCTCTCAAAGGTGTTCCAGTTTCGAATCGAGTTGGCAGGAAACCCAAAATACCATGAAGTTGCAGCTCCTTTAAGTGTATGCCGAAAAAGTTGACATACTACATCTTCATGCTCCCCAGACCTTAAACCCTCTATTTCCAAGTAGAAACTCTGCAGATGATCATCCACTAGGATCTTCTCATTGGGGTCATATTTAGGCAGCAATTTTTCGAAGGATTGGGGTAAGTCATGTAATGGAGGTGTTAGATTTAGAGGTGATCTGGCTCTCCATGCAGGTGGTGGATTTGGTGGGTTGAGGGGTTGGTTTGCATTTACGCCAGCCATGAGTCGGGGTGGAGAGTGAGGGGGTGAACCAACAGGAGTTTGAGAAGGAGAACTGTAAGGGGTACCTGGGCCTTCTTGGTTCAAAGGTAATTCAACCTTTTACAGAGCAGTCTCTACAAGTTCTTCCCAGTCTCCAACCAACAATGAATCTTCTGCTATAGGACGGTCTTTCTTCTTGTATTCTCTTCTAGGTAAGTCAGGGATAATTGGAAACCCTCCAAGATTCTTTACGTATGCCCAGGTGTGTCTTCTTAGGTTGTTAACCACTTCGTTACCAATAGCATATAGATATTCTCTGTTTTCTTCCGGGATTGGATTATGGAACCTACTTCTTTCAGAACTATCACCTGTGGAAAATTCTCGAGAAAACGGGTTTCCTCGGCCAGCCATGCACTGGTGGCCCTCCTTCTAGCACCAAAACTATTGAGGCCTGGAAATTCCCAGGCAGCAACAGTAAGGGATTCTCCCCAATCAACGTTCCCAACTAGCCCGTTGACTGTTTGGTATGGGGAATCCGTCTGGTTTGCGGTCTGGCTACCGTAGGTCAAGTAACAAACCAGGATTTTACCGGTTGTGGCCCGGTCCACCGAGTTTTTGTATTTTGACTTAGAAATGAAATGCAAGTGCCTAACTAAATGAAAGGTGATCGGAGTACAAGGAGCGGTCACAATGTGATGCGCAGGCTCTTACCTCTCGTCTTAGACTCGCAAGCAACCGAACCACATACAATAGAAAAATAAACTAACTATCTAAACTATCCCTAGGGAGTAGAATTAGCATTTATTGGTGAGTAATACATTTTGTGCGTGCATAATGAAGAGTTACAGATAGCTGATACTTCATTCAAGACACAAGAACAGATACAGATCTTCAAATAACCAGATAGCCGATCATTTTATAAGCAACATTTCTTACTCACAGTGGAAAATATCACAAAAGATACTGAAGAACGTTCAACAAGAACATAGGTTCAGGAAATTAAATATTCTTCCAGTAAATGAAAGACAGCTGAAAATGAAATAGTTCCTCTTCAACATTATTCATTTAGTTGCATTGAGACATCCCACTTTTCACTCTCTCCAATAGGCAAAAATTGCAGTTTCCTTTGCAAAACGAAGTAGTTCCTCTTACAAGCAAACATTTACAAAATTTTCCAGGGAAAAATCCCCCTTCAATCCTATCTTTGACCTATTTATACTACCCAACAGGTCTTTTGGGTTGCTCCCCCAAAAATGTCTGACCTTTCAGTCCCCAACGCTTCATACCCTTGTGTTCTGTCTTTTCTTGCATATTCATGATTGGTTAAGTAACTGCTGTATCCTTTGGACTCGCGCTTTCATTGTCTTCGAACTGGTTTTGGTCATACCACCATCAACGGTCCGCCTCCCTTCTTGCCGTGGCTATTTTTATCATTTTCCAGGATTTCACCTGCAAACAACAACGAGAGTCAATCATTGAAAACATAATTGCACAAATAATGCGAAATGAAATTACCAATCCACGGAAAATGACTGGCTGCATCTCTATAATCGACAAGAGGCTAGATTAAGTCTTTTTGGGCGGGAAGATCTAAAATGGCCCTTGGAAGGCTCTAACATCGGATAGGAGAAGGTTCTCCTATCCGCAAGGGCGGAAAGAAAAGAGCTAATGGTGCGAAGACGCGGGCTAGAAATACTTTACATCGGATGTCGGAAGGGTTTGTATAACGGACGCTAAACCACTATCCTAGCCGCAACGGCGGAAGGGGGAAGACTTCAAGCATGCGACAGAAAGGGCGGGAAAACTTTAAGTCAGAAGTCGGAAGTCTTAGATGTCGGAAGCGAAATAGATCTCTTGGCCGCAACGGCGGATGAAGAAAAGATATAGTCACGCGGTGGGCATCGGGGAGCGGATCGTTTCACACTTCGGAAGCTAACCCGATTTGAGAGCCGTGACGGCGGACGAGACAAATATTACAGCCCCCGATTCAACATAAAAGACGCTCGAAAAACTAAGTAATGGAACACTCAAAACATCGATGGTCCAGCTGATTCACCTCAGAGACAATGGGAAACCGATCAGATGGGTTTCTGGCTAGCCGGCCACATTCGATTCCGCGACCAATAACAAAATCTAAAAACATGCATCCTCTGGAAATGGGCCGCAAAATAATCATTAGAATCAAACAAAGCTAAAGCAAGACCAAACCTTCATGGATCAAACGAAAACAGAGCAGCTTTAAACGGAAAGGAGGGGCCCCAAAATTTAAGAAAATTGGGGAGAAATGGTTGCAGTGCAACAGATTGCTAAACTATATTTGGCGTTAAGATGATTGCGTTCCTTTGTCGTGGAGATACTTGGGGTAAGAGAGGGAGCTCCAACCCATCTCGCTATATTAATGTGTCCAGCTTGTGGGTCAATATTCACAGGCAAGTCGTAGAACAACGAGGAGCACATGTGTTTCATAACCCTTCAACGATTTATTGCAGCTACTAGTATGGAATATCGATTGCATCTCTACAAAACTGCAATGGTGTAAATTGATGGATTAAACGGCTATTTGTTTGTGGATATGGAAAATGGATTCGTAGCAGGTGAGTGCTTTTGCCGTGTAAGTTGATGGATTAAATGGCTATTGTTTGTGGATATGGAAAATGGATTTGCAGCAGGTGAGTGCAACAAAAAGTGCTTCCAATAAAAGAGAAGCAGTTTCCATCACATGGAGAAGACAAAAAGAGCCTACCCATTGGCCTGAAAAACAGTTTGTAATTAGGTTTATAGGAGTATATATTTTAGAATTTTGGGGTGGATTATCATCTATGCTTTTTCATCTACCAAGGACAATGAGACAAGTGTACTGTTGAGATTGATTCTATGAGCTTTGTCCAAAATTCATAATTAATAATTTCAAAAAAATCAAAAACAGTTTATATCAACTTTTAAATTAACTATTAGTTGGAAAAATTAAACCTCAACTTCAACTATTTGATTATTAGATACAACTATTCGATTAATAGACTCCATTGATGATACAACTATTAGATTAACTTGAACTCCAATCATGATTTTTACTTGAAGTGCAATTACTTATATATTAACTTTTAATTAACTATTAGATACAACCATTAGCTTAAGCCCAATGGTTTTACAACTATTAGCTTAACTCCAATGATTCTACAACTATTAGCTTAACTTCAACTCTAATCACGGTTATATTTGATAACTATTAGTTTAACTATTAGATACAAATATGATTCTACAACTATTAGCTTAACTTCAACTCTAATCCCTTAAAGATTAGTCTTAGTACATTTGGCATATAGTAGTCTAGCTAATGTGCACTCGTGTAAAATGGTTTGAATTCCTAATAAACTCTTACACTAATATGCTTTTATATCTTAGAATTGTGGGGTGGACTACCATGTGTTATTTTTCATCTATGGACGAGAATGAGACAAGTGTAGTGTTGATATTGATTTCATGGGCATCGTTCAAAATTCATAATTAACAATTTCAAACTTGGTAATTAATACTCCAATCATGATGTTGTACAATTATTCTATTATTAGATACAACTATTAGATTAATTCTAATGATGATAACTTTAGCTTAACTTCAACTCCAATCAGGAGTATAACTTGAAGTGTAATAGCTTATATATCTTTTAAATTGACTATTAGATACAACTATTAGCTTAACTTCAACTCTAATCATAGTTATTAGATAACTATCAATAATTCAAATATATACATCTCGGCTATTTTGAACATATTAATCTTATTAATATGGTTGTTCCTAGTTATTTTGTTAGTGATATTTTGTCTTTATTAGTCTTGGATTCATTGAAGTAACAACCCTATTGAGCTTAGCTACCTATGTGTAGAAGTACAATTATTTTGTGGGAACTCTCAACCCTAACAAATGATAGGTGAAGAAAGGAAGATTTAAGATGAAAATTGAACCAAGATGGAAGAGATGCAACATAGAGTTTAAAGATGACTATGATGTTGTTAGTGCGGTAGTGGATATTAGATGGTGTGTACAAACAAAGTAAAGTTGTGTGTTGTGTTTAATAAAACAGTGATTGTATAGAATTTTTAATCACATATTGTTTGCAACCCGTCTAAGATGTTATTTATAAATCCTATGTATTGGTATATGAAAACTTAAGCTTTTACCGAGTGTCTCCATGCGATGGAATATGTTAATGGTTTGTATCGGTATCTATGTAACATATAAATGTTATATCCTTATAATACTTGGATAGGTATGCATGCCCATTTTCCAAGTAACCTTGATGGTTGGATAACTAGTTCAACAACATATGTTATGGAGTTGATAAACACGTATAGGAGTGTGTTGTGTATCGACTAAGATTCTCTATGCATGGCCCATGTTGCTTGTAGACTCTTGGAGATGTGTTTGGAGTAGAAACCATTTAAGTTTGTGTACATTTAGAAGGATTTCATAAAGATGTTGAATGAACCATGTAAGTGAAGGATATCCTACTAGACTATTTGTTGCATCAGTTAAGTAGCCATGCATTTGAGTGGGTGGTTGATCCTTTATGTGGACTTTGATAGTTTGGTGATGTCTACATAATTAAAATATGATATGAAAGTGTAAGGTTGGACCAGATATAAAATTTATTGAAAATAGGTTCTCTGATTTTCTCTAGAGCAGTTGATGCATCTAATTTGTAAATGAAGGTGATGAATACATTAGTGATGAATATTGAGGCAAGGACTCGTAAGGGGCTAGTGTTGGAAAGAAGTATAAATCCTACTTGTCTCTTGAGGATATTGTGATTTAATATTGTAATTGGTCATTGTTAGGATGGTGTTAGTTTACTTGGAGACTGAGAGATTTTCTTGAGTTCAAATTTCCTATTTTTTGTGTTGTTGAGATATTCCCTCTAAGAGTTTGTTAGTGTGGTTGGGGGATGTATAAATATGTGTCATTATTTGATGAATAGAATACTCAACTCATATTTGGTGTTTGAGTAAATTACAATTTAATGTGAACTTATAAAGGCATTGTAAGAGAATGTGTTTTTCCTCGACTGTAACGTCCCGATGCCCCATCATGCAGAATTATTAAAACATTTGCTAAAGAACCTTGTTCTTATTTTGAAACATAGGGAATGGACATTAGCACACTCTTCAACATTCACTCTCAGGATTAGAACTACTGTAAGAGTTGTTTCACCCTTAACAGATCTTTTCTGCGATCAGAAACACGTTTTCTGCACTGCACCTCTCCTTTCTACCTTCTTCCTTCCTCCTTGCAGAACTCGGAATTCAGAACACAAAACACAACGAAAACATTAACCTTCTTCCCTTCTACCTTTCCACCTTTTGCTCAGAACTTAGAAGTCAGAGAACTAACATTCGACGCAAACCTTTAGCCACCTTTCCTCCTTTCGTGTGGAACTTGAAAATCCGAGAATTAACGTTCGACGGAAACCTTTAGCCACCTTTCCTCCTTCCTCCTTCTGCTCTTCCACCTTTCTCCTTCAGAACTTGGAGGTTGAAAGAACAACTTTCGATGGAATCCTTTATCCATGGTTTTGTCTTACGCATTTCGCCATTCCGCCCTCCAGTGCGGAACTGGAGAATGGAATTTAACCTTTTCCTTAAAATTTTCAGCACTTTTTTTATTCCTCCTGTAGGCAGATCTCGGGGTATGGAAACCCCACTTTCTTCCTTGTTTTAGCTGCTCTTTCTGCTTTCCACCTTCCCTGGGTAGATTTCAATGGGTTGAAATTCTAAGTTAGATGCATTATGACTCTATAATTGGCTTCTAGCCTCCATGAACTTAGGAAAATTGCATTAAAACATACAAGGCCAATATAGATGCAAAAGCATGAACATTCATCAACAATAACTCTACTGAAACACTAGCAATCATATATCATAGTCAATTCATCATATTCATAAGCATTCTACATAACCAAGATAGTCATTCATGATTAAATACATTGCATAAACAAGAATAAAAAAGATTACTTATCTTGGATGATGGAATTGTCCTGCAACTAGCTATGTCACTGCAACGTTCCTCCCCAACCATAGGCCAGTTGTGTTCAACAATCTCTCAACTTAACTACCACCCTCAAGATGGGCATGATTTCCACAAGGAACTAGGGAACATCAGGCTTACACATAGCCAAATCATATCGCACACACAGTCAAGCCAACCTTCAGTTGGGTTTATCAGACTGTTCATCCAATCCAACACCAAGTTGGGTTTATCAAGCTGCAGGCTTACAAGCCAAACATTGCCTGGTTTATTAGGCTTACTCAGCCAAGCCAACATATAGTTGGGTTTATTAGAATGTTCATAGTCAATCCAAATTTCACAATAAGGACCATCAAAACCAACACTAGTACAAAACGAGGAATTAGCTACTAGGTGACTAAACATTCTAGTCACCATAGGTTTTTCAAGTGATTTACTACTAAATATGAGAAATTTTGATTGACCCAACTATAAATGACTAAATTAATGACTAATTTAGTCACCAGTTAACAAATATGATTAGATAATCAGTGACAGAGTTAAAAATGACTAACATAAACAACTAATTTAGTCACAACATAATAAATGAATAGCTACAAGAATATGAATTAGTGTTATCAACCCAAATGGCACTTCTCCATCCGAGTCGACATTACGTATGTTGGTACACAAAAGGATATCTTAGGATTGAAGTTTTCCAAAACACTATAGATGGGCATGACATGAGATGCATTTACCCTTCAACCAGCTTGCCATATTATTTTTCTAAGTGTTGAATGGAGTACACGACTATCTTCATTGCAACTCGCGTACATATGGGAGTATTCCCATTGACAACTCGTGTACTGTACGTGACTATCTCCATTGCAACCTGCGTACATTAGCATACACGGGTTTCCTTTAAGCAACTCACATGTCATACGCGGGCTGCCTATATTAATAGTCGTGTACATATTGATTCGACATTAAAAAATATAAATCACGATTAATGGAGATTAGTCGGGCCCTAATTATTAACCATCCCAACTGTCTCAACCTCCTCAACCTTCGAAACCACTCTATTTCCCAAAGTATAAATAGAGGCCTTGGGGAGGGCATTATAGAAACAAGTTTGGAGAGCAAAGTTATGCTGGTGGTATATCTTCAGAAGTCTTAGAGCAGCAGAACTTAGAGTGCTTTGGTTGCAAAGGAGTCCTTGTCTTAGGCGTTGGGTTGTACTCTTATCTCATTCACTGATTGTTAATAAAGAAAATTCTTCTTCCAACATTGTGTTGAGTCTCTTTCATGTATTATGGTTAATGAATATATTCGATTATGCACTATATATATTGTTTATATAACCTGTCATATATACATGTATAACATTGTACTTGGATAATTTACTCTTTGTAGGTGAAGGAGGTGCATCTCTAGAAGCTTTCGAGAGAAGCAGAGCAGAAGAAGATCAAGCTTGGATCAACCGTCAATAATCGGGTGAGTCAAGTATTTCTTCCTATTTCCTTTCTATAATTTATTGAAGCTAATTGTTTGCAAGGTTAGTATTAAATTGGTAACCCCAGACCCTAGGTTACAAGGGTGTTTAATCCCGAATAAAAAAACTGGTGACTCCACTGGGGAGCCCATCCTGCTGTGGGTTAACTCTATAGATCCTTGCCCAGTATTTTCTTTGATTTAGTGTGTGTTGTTTTGTCTTGGTTTAGACTTGTAGTAGTGTTCTGAAGACCTTCATAATTTTTCTTTTTTTTTGAAAAATTCTACTCCTGTACACGGGTTGCTGTGCTACACAGTCGTGTACAGAGGTCTATGTATGCAGGTTGCTGTATTAAATAGTCGCATATAGTATGTGGGTTGCTCTTATAGACCATAACATATAAGCCTAAGCAACAAAATTTTTGGGTAGGTTTGCTTGTCCCTGTCCTTTTGTGGATTTTGTCTTGCTTAGTGGTCTTTAGTACTGGCATTGCACTATAGGTTTGATAGCACTGTTAACCATACTTTGTGCTTTTCGGTAAGCCCTTGAGTTTTTATTGGTTGGATTGTCTTTCTTTTAGCAATTTGAATTGGATTTGCCTGTTGGGTGATACGTCCAAGTGCTGGTTGTCTGAATCAGTGATCAGGGTTCTAGATACCGTTTATCCCATTCTATTTTCGAATAGTGTTGGTTTGTCACTTGCCTTTGATTTATTTCAGTGATTTCCATTCATTGTGTCTTCCCCAGCTGGTTGTTTTCCAAGTCTTACTTAGGTGGTTGATCTTTGGTTTTTATAAATCTGCTTTAATTCATTTTGCTTACTTTATATAGTTAGATTATTCAAGCATACTCAAGAATTTTTGCATTTAGGTGCATAGAAATCTTTGAGGAATTTGAAAAATGAAAAGAAAAGCATTGGAAACATTTGCATTCGAATTGCATATGGTAGTTTTACTTTCAATTTTTAAATAAAATCTCAAAAATTCCAAAAATAAGTCTTAGTTTTCCCTTTCTTAGTTGCATTTTCATTAGTTTATATTTACAAAAAAAAGAAAAAGAGAAGCTTGTTTTAAGTAGTGATAATTTTCTTTGGAATTGATTTATACACCTATGTTTTACGTTTCTTATCGAGTCAATAATATCATAGTATTTCACTCCACTTTCCTTCTGAGTAAAAACAACCCTTAAAATGAATGCTATAATTTAAAACTTATTAGTAATTTTTGTTTTATAGGGCCATACACCTACTAGCTTAGGCTAGACTTATGGGATAGGAAGTGTAAACTACCCATAAGTACTTAAATTCAGACATAGTGGGCCAATCGATAGGTAAATCCTTCTCTTTATCGATAGTATCTGGGAATCTCCTCTCAAACAGGAGTTAAGCACAAGGTCTCCTGGAGGCATTGGACTGAGGAGATAACCCTATGATCCCTTGTCGAAACGTAGATAAAGGTTTTTACGCATCTGGGGATTCTGTCCTAGATAGAGTTTTGGGCTCAGCTACCTTGTCCATGCGTATGAATCAAGCTTGTGACTCTCCCCCCAAACTATTGATATAGTGAAGGTAGCCTCTAGTCTCTTGACATCTAGGGTTTATCCATAGGTAAACCGAAAGGCTATTTTTGGTTCACCTTGGACGGGCTTGAAAGGTAACCCTTGTTGAAAGTGTATGAGGGCAGTGGGTGATTCCTCTACTTGTGCCTAAGAACCTCTTCAAGGATGCCAAGAAACTATCTCTCAGCTTTCTTTGGGAAAGCATATCTTGTACCCCTTGTGATTGTTGAGATTTTAGGAATTTTTGTAGTGATTGCTCTGTGGTTTGTCTGTGTTTTAGCTGACCTTAGGGTTTGAAGAGTCAAATTTACAATCATGGAGGACCAATCTATTAGAAGGTCATGAAGGTTGCAAAACCTTCCTCTGCTTATCACATTGGAACCTCCACCTCCCCCTCAAAGGCAGAGATTGGACACAGACGGTTATTTTGAACCGATAGGAGTTAGTGAAGTTTTGGGTGAACTAGAACTTAGGAAAAACTATTTTAATTTAAACACAATTGAGATAGAAGACTTGCAGGCTGATGAGTTTACAAGGAATTTTAATACACCTCTAACTGATTTAAATGATCTTGTGACCGTTCAGGTTCGTCCTTTCGACCCACCCATGATTGGTGTCCCTGTGGGTAGGATAATGTCTACTGCAGGAGAAATTTATTTTACTTCCACCTCAGCCACTTCGGCTGAAGGGGTGCTACCTCCCCTGGTAGATGCCCCTAGAACAAGTATACCTACTACGCCCTTAACTCCAGCAAGCCGAGTGGTTCAACCACCGGCTCCCACAAGTCTAGCAGGTGCTTCTGGTGGTATGGTCACTAGGATTCCCAGTGTACTTATAGTTCCTACTTCCTTTGCACACACTGCCCAGAGTGGTCCTATAGGATCCTCAGCTTTTGTCCAAGGATTTCCTTGGAATGGGGGGCACATTCCCCCATCCACTCCATACATAGGCCCAACACCCTCATATGTAGGGGTGCAGTTTGGAAACACTAACCCTTATGGTCAAGGTTTTCAACCTCCAGTTTTAGCTCCATTCACGAGCTCTCCTTTTTCTCCTTTTAATGGAGGGATACCTGCTCCTGGATTTCAAACCCCAGTTTTGACTGGGGCAGCCAGAACCTCTTATACTGCACCTCACACAAATAATCATGTGGCTTATGGATGGAATCCTTTCCAAAGCAACCCATCCACTTCACAACTAGTAGCAGGGGGCAACCCCACCTTCACATATGGGAATATGGGGGCAAGTCCCTCTAATCCCCAAAATGGTACTTTTAGTGCTCTGGTTAGACCCAAGATTCCTTTCCTGGCAACGTTAAACTTGCCAGATTTTTCTAAACTGATGAATGACCCGGTGAGACATGATCCATCCTAGCCACCCATCCCTACCAAGCTGCCCTTAGATATCTCAAAATTTGAAGGAAAAGTTGGTGACGATCCTGGAGCTCATGCCACCACTTTCCATTTATGGTGCTCTTCCAACTCACTAAACGAACATTCAGTTCAGCTGAGGCTGTTCCAAAGAACTTTGACAAGTACTGCAACAAAATGGTACATTGAGTTGCCTTCTGCTGCATTTAGTAGTTTTTGGGACTTGGCTAATGTATTCCTTAGTCACTTCCAGCTTCATGTCCAATATGATTTCGGAACGGAATTGTTGTCTACCTTCTGGAAAAGCAAGGCCACCCATATCTTGGATCACATCCAAGAGTGGAGAAGAAGGAAGAGCCTTATTAAAACCACTATTCCTCCTGAGTTCTTATTAGAATGGTTCCTTAAATCCCTATTGCCTCATATATCTAAGGATGTATCTACTTCAGGAGTGACGAATGAGGAGAAGCTATCCTCAAGGCCCAGCAACTAGATTTGATATATTCTTAGTCTGGGATCTTATATGAGATTATCCCTGAGGCACCAAGGCCAACGCATGATGCAGAGAAACCTAAGCCCGAACCCCATGCTGATGGCGTAGTTGGTTTCGTGAATTCTCCCACTGTAGAATCTTTTGCCAAACAGCTCCATCAGTTGTCCGTCAAACATTCTATGGTGGAGGCAACAAAGGCTGCCCCCTCACCCCAAAATGCAAATGTTTTTGCACAAACCTCTCAGAAGGGAAATCAGCAGCCTGGTGGGAAAAAGAAGAGAGGAAAGAAAGGGTAGGGAAACCAAAACAAGCAAAAAACCGCAAACAATGCTGATGGGGGAAAGAAAGAAAAGAATAAGGTGAAATTCCCATGTAAGTTGTGCCATGAAGATCACCTTACCCATCTATGTCCCCTTATGGAACAAGCTTAGAAGCTGTTAAAATCCCAACAACTGGCTATCCTGAAGGATCCTTTTCCCTAGGGACAGAATTCCGCTTCAGCTTCAAATGTAGCAGGGGGTAACCCAAATGCTCCTAACCCCAATTATATCAACATGGTTCGATCCCAAAATTTACTACAGACCTGAAACAAGAACTATGAAAAAGAGACCTCAGAGAAGGGTAAGTCAATAGGTGAAACTTCTAGCCCTCTCACCATTGAGAAACCTGCCGAAAGTATGCCCAAGAGACTGAAAGGTGTCTTTAAGAATACCTTGCATAATCCTAATGCTAGGGCTGTAGCAAACTACTCTGTAGTTGAAGACTTAGCCCAAACTCCTTATGCAATGTCAAGTTTAGAAGTGTTACAGAGTTGTCCCACCCAGCGGGATGCACTCTTAGCAGCCTTAGGTAGTATGGACTCATCGAGTCTCATGGCAAAATTTAATTTGTTTGATGTCAAAATTCGCCTACCATATCATGTAGCCTTGTCGATAGATTTCATCCATGGTGGAAATACCATTGGAAGAGCAGTTGTTGATGAGGGTGCTTCTACATGTGTTATTTCCTTATCTTGTTGGAAAGCTCTTGGATCCCCAGAGCTGGTCTCGTCAAACACCCTACTTACTGCTTTCGACAGAAGGTCATTCCGTCCACATGGTATCCTATTAGCTTTTGAAATTACGCTAGTAGGGAAAGTAGTGTCTATTGAGGTAGAAGTGATTGATGCACCTTTGGATTATAACTTGCTCTTGGGGAGAAGTTGGACTTATGCCATGTCTGCTATTGCATCAGCTGTCATTTGAGTGGTATTGTTTCCACACGAAGGGAAGTTGGTTACTATTGACCAACTCAATTTTACTCGAAAAGGCCGCATGGAATATAATGAGTCCACTATACCATTGGTTGATTAGGTTAAACCTGCTTCAGAGAGCTTAGGGGATGGAATGTACACATCATTGATGGGCACATTTGATTTTCTAGCTCTAATTAATTATATAGGTTCTACTAGTGTGGGGAAGTCCATAGCTATGGTTGTTGATAGGACTGATCCTTGGGTTCTCCCTTCCCACCATGAACCTAAAGTTCCTTTATCGGCAGTGGAAGTGGCTTATCAAGCTATCACCCATACCGCTGTTGATCCCATTCCGGTCCCCCTCACAGTCTCAGAGGTGTTGATGTAATTGTAACTTTGGAATGTATTCACTTGTATATCTTATGTATTATACCCTGATTTTTATTCCAGGATGTGTTTGTAATGTAATTGAGTCATGTCATGCCTTGATGATTCGATTGGGATTTTCTATAATGTGAACAAGTCATGTCAAGTCATTGTGGGTAACCCTCCTATTTGTCAATGGTTAAAGTCCTCGCAGTTGTGGGGCCTTAGGGTTATTAGACTATCATAGATAATTCGACCCTAAGTGAGTCATTATAATTCAGAGCAATAGTCCCTACTGTTGTGTTAAGGATAACCCTCCTTGTTGGTCGGAGGAGGCAAAGTCCCCACAAGTTGTGGGGCACTAGGGTTATTAGACACTCCTAGAGATGTCGACTCCAGTAAGTCATTTTTAAGTGAGGCATACATGTTGGAGTGGGTTTCAAGTGAACGAAAGAATATAAATAGAGAGTGAGCCTCTTTATTTATCACACACACACTCACTCATTGGGGCACATGAGTGAGAGAGGAGAAGCTCTCTTAGTGTGAGAGAGAGAACAAGTTGTGGAGATCATCTTTTCTATTTTTGGGTTTTAATGCTACCATTGGTGCTCATTCTATCTTTGAGGAAGTTGCGTGGTTTTCTCATTTATGGTTTCCCTGAGGAAAATTCTTTGTCTCTTGTCTCTTATGTTTATTGTTGTGCATGTTATTCTCTTAGTTAAAGATCCTAAGATAATGCTAGCTTGAATGATAAAAATCTAACATGGTATCAGAGCTAACCTAAGAAGAAGACATTGTGCAGCTACAAAAGCTAGGGATTCTTACTTTTTGGGTCTCTCTCCACAATTCATCAGCAACAGTATGCTAGGCTGACTCTCTATTGAAGGGCGCATCTTTCTGTCGAAGCGGAATTCGATTCCGAGCATTTTCAGTTTTCGATGTGGGAAATTAGGGATTTCTACAAAAGAGAAATTTTTGAGTGAGCCTGGCATAGGATTTCTGTCCTCATTAAAATTAAATTTTAGAGACCTGGTTCAATATTTTTGGTTGGGTCAAACTCCAAGAAAGTCAAACCCTAGTTTGACCCCGAGCTGGAAAAAATCTAAATACTAAAACTGATACGTTTTGGTACATTTGCTATATCTAAGGATTGGAAAAGGCTCAGGAGCTCAAAATTTCATAGTTCTAAAATCAAATCCTTTTGTACACTGTGACCAAAATTCAACCTTATAT
Organism: Pseudotsuga menziesii; assembly: GCA_001517045.1. Lineage (NCBI taxonomy): Eukaryota > Viridiplantae > Streptophyta > Pinopsida > Pinales > Pinaceae > Pseudotsuga > Pseudotsuga menziesii. Next base: position 187,029 of record LPNX011236009.1, read on the forward strand.
TCGCTATATTTTGGGAGATATGATCCCTCCAAGTTAGCATTCCAGCCTCTTCCAAGATTCATCCCTAAACAGGACACCTGGGGAGAATTGCTATATCTTGGGATACAAAGGTCCAAATGAAATTTATGAAGATGTTATGGAAAGGGAATAGAATTTATTTTCTTTTATTAGAATTTCATACCCAGAAGATGAAATAGTGACATGTGGAAGTCCGTACAAGTTCGCTATTCTTAACAGTCCTATAACAGGTCACCTTGGAAAAATGATCATACGTCCCAATTTATGAAACCCATTCTGATGAAACTTGTGGTTTTGGAAAAGGGACATGTGAGGCTATCTCAGCGAGAAGTTTCATACATTTAGGAGAAGTAATTTTGCAGATACCGTATAAACAGTAGTAGGAATTCTACAGAAGAAATTGGAAAACTAGGGATTTCTGTTCTGGGAGCTTCCCTCCACTGTTTTTAGAAAAGAAGTACATTGGATAGCTCACCTTGAAGAGATATATCTTTATATCCAATTAGATCTGAAATATTCCATGTTTTGAAAATTAGGGTTTCTCTGACAAACCCTAGATCAGCCAGCTCCGGAACTAGGACAGACACCTCAAATCGGTAAGATCCACTGTTTTGATATTTTCATTTGAGGTTCTCATTTCAAAGTGATATTTCACATAAGCTTGATGATAAGCTTGGTGAAGTTGACAAATTCCAAGCATGGAAGTATATGATCTCTCTGAAGAAAATGAATTGGATACCTACATAAGTAGAGAGGTTCTAGTTCCAGAGGGAGATGAGGCTCAAAGCCTTACACAAGAAGATCATTGCTGATTCAGTCACAGATCAACTTGTACCACAAGTTTCTTCCCTAAAGACACCAAAGGTGTTTGATTTCTTGACCAAGATATTTGAAGGGAAGAACATAAATCAGAAGATGGCTTTGAGAAAACTATTGAAGAATGTGAAGATCTAGAATGCAGAACAAGGTAGAAGAAGAAGTGGAGAATATAGAAGTTGTGATAACCTCCTTGAATGGCCTCCCAGGATGATGGGATTCATTCATTCAAGGAATGTGTGCCAGAAGGAAGTGATTACTTTCAGCAGACTCTGGGAAGAGCACACACAAAAAGATGCTCAACTCATAGTGAGTGATGGGAAGATTAAGCTCTCACCATCCAAATAATATCCCTCAAGCGATGAGGAATATGAAGAGCCCAACTCTTGAAGAACGTCTTATCCATCTTATCATTTGGATAAGAAACAATGCTATTATGAATGAAGAAGATGATGAAGTTGAAGGATCAAGAAGGAGTCTACCCACAAAACAAATAAAGATAAGTATTCAATTGTCATTTCATGATATTGTTCTTTGTTATGCATTTCTCTATATTCAGTTAATATATTATGCATGATATAATGTTTGCATTAATGACAGTATACTACTAATATGCATGTGATGGGTAAGTAGCTCATGGTGCTACACAACTCTCCATTGCTACTTATCTAGAATGAAACCTCTTTGCTGACATATTGGATTAGTGCACAATCTCAATGTTGTCCTAGTAGAGATGGAAGGCATCTATAAAGTTTCTATGAGATATGGATGGATGTTGTATTGGATAAAGAAAGATCACATACATAATTGCCTACAAGCAAAGAAGGATGAGACTTGTTCCGAAGAACAAGTGACGACAGTTCAAGATAAAGAATAATATGACGAATGCAACGACATCGTTGATGCAGAACCTTCCAACTATGAAGAATTTACCAAGAAGAAAGGTTCAAGAAGAATGATGTCTAGGATGGAGTATCGATACCTGAAGAGAAGTTCATAGTTCCATCATGCAATAGATGGAAACATCATGGGATACAAGGCAAGATTCATAGCACGAGGCATATACTACGAAGAGACATTTGCAGCCACTAGAAATAGACATGACAGGAAGAATCATGTGTACAAATGAAAGAAGGCCTTGTGCGAGCTCATAAGACACCCATGGGATAACACATACATGAGGAGCTTGATGAAGACCTGAACCTTTGCTACAAGGTTGAAGATGAAGTTCTATAGAGTATGACAAGCTCTCAGATGGGTGCGAGAAGAAATTTTGAAAAAGTTCAAGATAGAGGATCTTGGTATCCAATGATCCTAGATGGATACATAGAATATTAGTAGCAGAGGAAGCCACTTGTCACTTCGGTACAAAATATTTCAGTACGAAATATAGAGGGAGAATGATGCTCCACTTCAGAGGGAGTGACTGCAGAAGATCCTGAGGTTCAACATGGTATGACAGGATGGACAGATTAATGATGACTCTAGGATTTACCAAGAGTAAAGAGGATCCCAACCTTTGCTTCAAGGTTGAGGGCAGAATACCAGTGATACTCCTGTTATATGTCGATGACTTGTTCCTGATAGAAAAGAGGAACTCATTAAATTTGCAAGAAGAAGACTTGCTGCTGAGTTCGAGATAAAAGACTTGGGGATGATGCACTATGTTCTAGGCATAGAGGTGTGGACAAGGGAAGTATGCAGTAGAGAGCCTGAAGAGGTTCAGGATGATGGACTGCATGACCAAACCTATGGAATTGAACCTGAACCTATTGAGTGTTTCTTCATCAGATTCGATTGATGCCACGATGTATTGTCAGATGATTTACCTGAAAAATACAAGACCAGATATTTTCTTTGCTATGAACACATTGAGACATGTTCACCTGTTGGTTGCAAAGCATTCAGTGAGGTACCTGAAGGGTATAGTTGATTATGGGTTCAATTATGAGGTGAATCAGAATATTAACCTGGAGGGTTATGTGGATTCATATTGGGAAAGAAGTTCCATTTATAGGAAGAGCACTTCGAGATGCTACTTAAGTATGATATCAAATATCACTATATCAGGAAAATGGTGCAGAGAGGAGTAGTGAAGCTCTAGTATGTTACGACGAATGAACAAATAGCTGATATGTCGACAAAGCCATTGGCCAAAGTGAAGTTTGAATACTTTAGGGAGAAGCTTGGTGTTCTCCAGATAGAGGTTCCCTCCAAGGGGAAATGATGAGACCTAGATCCATTCTGACATGGTGAGAGGATTAGGTTCCTTCCATGGTCATATGTAAGGGATGAGCCATTCTATCATGGTGAGAGGATTGGTTCCTTCCATGTCAAATGTGAGTGTTGAGCCATTCTAATGTGATTGTAGGACTGGTTCCTACATGATCAGATATAAGTGCTAAATGCCATTCTTGGAATGAAGGCACCTAGTCAGTTACCAGGAATACTCAGCTTGGTGCTGAGTTGCCATTCTCTGGGAGAATGGAGGCACCTGGTCAGTTACCAGGAATACTCAGTCTGGGAATGAGGGCCATTCTGATATGACTGTGGGATGTAGTCTTACATGATCAGATGTGAGTGCATGGTCATTCTGATATGATTGAGGGATGTGTCCCACTTGATCAGATATAAGGGATGATGCCATTCTCTAGGAGAATGGAGGCACCTGGTCAGTTACCAGGAATTCTTAGTCTGGGACTGAGAGCCATTTCGAAGTGGTGTTTTTGAACATGGTTGAATGTAAGTGCAGAGCCCTTTCGATGCGATGTTTTTGAACACGGTCGAACATAAGTGCTGAGCCTTTTCGATGCGGTGTTTTCGAACATGGTCGGATGTAAGTGTAGAGTTCTTTCGATGCGGTGTGTTTGCACATGGTCGGATATAAGTGTTGAGCCTTTCTGGCATGATGTGTTTACACATGGTCAGATGTGAGTGCTGGGCCTTTCTTACAAGATGAGATTAGATGTGAGTGCTAGGCGTTCCTTTTTGACAAGATGAGGTCAAATGTAAGAGCTGGGCAGGCCATTCTGACTTAGTGTTAGATATAAGAACTGAAGAAGACCTACATGGAGGCTAGGCCTACAACCAACATGAAAAAGGGCTAGCTCTGTCGAACTTCCTATGATGAGATGAATGAAGAGATAACACCATTTGATTGAGATAGAAAAAGCAGTAATGATGACGATGATTCAGTGATGATCCATCTTTGATGATGATCTAGATCAAGTGATAATCTAGACTTGATGATGATCCAGTAGTGACGATCCAAATCAAGTGATGATCCAAACTTGATGATGATCCAGCAGTGACGATTTATATCATGTGATGATCCAAACTTGATGATGATCCAGATCAAGTGATGATCAAAACTTGATGATGATCCAGTAGTGATGATCCAGATCAAGTGATGATCTAGACTTGCTGATGATCCAAAAGTGACAATCGAGATCAAGTGATGATCCAGACTTGATGATGATCTAACAGTGATGATCTAGATCAAATGATGATTTATACTTGATGATGATCCAGATCAAGTGATGATCCAGACTTGATGATGATCAAGCAGTGATGATGATCTAGATCGAGTGGTGATCCAGATCGAGTGATGATCCAGATCCAGATGAAGATGACTTGCAGAAGAAGATGAGTTGAAGATGAAGATGACCTGAAGATGAAGATGACTTGAAGATGATGAGAAATCAATGATGATCTAGATGATACAGAGAAGAAGAATTGTGCTGATAAATTATGTTGAGAGAATAGCTTCCTAGTTAAGAGGGAGTGTTGATGTAATTGTAACTTTGGAATGTATTCACTTGTATATCTTATGTATTATACCCCGATGTTTATTTCAGGCTCTGTTTGTAATTTAATTGAGTCATGTCATGCCCCGATGATCTGATCAGGAGTTTTTATAATGTGAACAAGTCATGTCAAGTCATTGTGGTTTGTTAAGGGTTAAAGTCCCTACATTTGTGGGGCCCTAGGGTTATTAAACTATCCTCGAGAAGTTGACCCTAGGTGAGTCATTGTAAGTCGGGGCAATAGTCCCCACTATTGTGTTAAGGATAACCCTCCTTGTTGGTCAGAGGAGGAAAAGTACCCACAAGTTGTGGGGCACTAGGGTTATTAGACACTCCTAGAGATGTCAGCTCTAGTAAGTAGTGGTTAAGTGAGGCCAACATGTTGGAGTGGGTTTCAAGTGAACGAAAGAATATAAATAGAGAGTGAGCCTCTCTATTTACCACAGACACACACTCACTCATTGGGGCGCATGAGTGAGAGAGGAGAATCTCTCTTAGTGTGAGAGAGAGAACAAGCTGTGGCGATCATCTTTCATGTTTTCGGGTTTTACTGCTGCCATTGGTGCTCATTCTATCTCTGAGGAAGTTGCAGGGTTTTCTCCTTTATTGTTTCCCTAAGGAAAATTATTTGTGTCTCTTGTCTCTTTTGTTTATTTCTATGCATGTTATTTTCTTAGTTAAAGATCCTAATATAATGCTATCTTGAATGATAAAAATCTAACAAGAGGAACTGGAAGAAGCCTATCTGCCTGCTTGGGTAGAAAACTCTTTGCATTTTAGATATTGCTTAGATATGGTTTTACCTTTAGATGAAGCCATTTTGGAATCCATGTGTGGATGAGATAAAATCTACGAATATCTTCACCATCGATCCTATTTTCTTCCAGAGTTAAGCAGGATAGAGAACCAGGAGTTTCATATGAGACTGGCAAACGATGTTGATATGCCTATTAATCCCTTACCAAGGGAAGGAATTTTTGTTGAGGGGACTATGGAAAATATTTCCGCTACTATCCCTATCAACATCTCTGTAAATCCCAACGTTGTGGAAAATGTGCATATCGGCACAAACTGCTCTCTTGAGGAGATTGCGATCTATACATCCTTGTTTAAGGAATTCCGCGACGTTTTTTCTTAGTCATATGAGGAGATGCTAAGCATTGATCCATCTATAGTCAAGCATGAAATACGAACATACCCTGACGCTAAACTTGTCTGACAAAATTTGAGACCTATCAACCTGCATAAAGCGGCAACAATAAAGGCTGAAGTTGAGAAATTGCTGAAATCCGATTTCATTTATCCCATAGCTTTGACAGAATGGGTATCCAACCCTGTTCTTGTTGATAAAAAGCAAGGAAAGATACCCATGTGTACTGAATTTCAAGATTTAAACAAAGCCTGTCCTAAGGAAAACTATCCCACGCCATTTATAGATCAAATTATTGATGCTTGCATGGGAAGTGAAGTCTTGTCGTTTATGGATGGTTTCTTTGGATATAATCAAATTCAAATTAAACCAGAAGACCAACATAAAACAACTTTTATTTGTCCTTGGGGTACCTTCGCGTACAAGAAAATGCCCTTTGGATTGAAAAATGATGGGACAACCTTTCAACAAGCAATGAATTTTGCCTTTCAGGATATTAAAGCCATTGTCGAACCCTACCTTGATGATCTACCAACACATTCTCGTAAGAGGATCGATCACATAGATCACTTGCGTTTGCGTTTTGAAGGATGCAAATACTATAAGATTCACTTGAATCCCCACAAGTGTGTTTTTTGTGTCGATTCAAGGAGACTTCTTGGATTCATTGTTTTTAACAAAGGCATTCAGGTGGATCCTTTAAAAGTTGAGGCCATTGTAAATATGCCTCTTCCTCGTTCTATCAGGCAGCTTCAGATCTTGCAGGGGAAGTCTAATTTTCTTCGACATTTTATTGTAAATATTGCCAAGATTACTAAAGGTTTCATGCACCTATTAAAATAGGACACCCCATTTGTATGGGATGAAGTTGCACAACTCGCATTCGAGGAATTAAAAAAAGCTTTGTTTTCGGCACCATGATTGCGTCCGCTAGATTACTCTAGGGATTTTATATTGTATTTGGCTGCATCTGAGTTGACCATAGGGGTAGTCCTAGTCTAGGAGGATGATAAGCTCCAAGAGAATGTTGTCTACTATCTCAGCCGTGCTTCAGCTGGACCTGAAATTAGGTATTCCCATGTCGATAAGTTGGCCTTAGCAGCTGTTTATGTTGTTTAGAGGTTACGTCACTACATCTTACCGAGGACTACAATGGTAGTGGCGGATGTTAATCCTTTTCAATATGTTTTGTCTAGACGGATAGTTGGAGGCAAATTCAACAAATGGATAGTCATTCTCCAAGAGTTTGACTTGGATTTTCAATCTACCAAATCCAAAAAATCCTTAGTTTTTACTGAGCTCATTGCAGAATTTCCAATAGAGGAAGATGTAGCCATTGAAGAAGACTCATTCCTAGATGAGTATGTCTTTTTTATTTCCACCTCTAACCCTTGGTACGGAGATATACTTATCTATCTCTAGACTTTGAAGTATCCTGTAGCTTTCTCACTGGAAGAACGACGTAAACTATGCCTACATGCCAAGAACTATCGTCATTATAGGAGTTACTTTATATCCTAGGGGGGTAGATTTCATTTTGCGTCGATGTATTACCCACGAGGAAGCGAATATTGTCCTAAATGAAGCCCATAGTGGAGAGTGTGGGGGTCATTTATTTGGGTTAGCAATGGCCCAGAAGATATTACGTACTGGTTATTTCTGGCCCACAGTATTTAAATATTGTGTGGAAGCCATGAAGTGCTGTCATCCTTGTCAGCTTTAGACCAAAAAGATGCGATGGCATCATGCTCTATTATTTCCCATCATCTCAGTGGGCCCCTTCATGAAGTGTGGGATTGATTACATGACGTGTAACCTAGCCTTGGCTGGGGGCCACAAATATATCATTGTCGCAGTAGATTGTTTTACGAAATGGGCAGAGGCAATGCCCACCTTTAAAGATGGTGGGGAAACTGTAGCATTTTTTGTGTTCAATCAAATTATCACACGATTTGGTATACCTAAAGTGATTGTCACTGACCATGGTAGTCATTTCCAAAATAGCATGATGACTGAACTGACCACTATGCTAGGATTTAGACAAGAACATTCATCTTCATTCTATCCTCAAGCAAACGGTAAAGTCGAGGCTGTTAATAAAACTTTGAAAACTATCCTCAAACATACTATTAATGCAGCCCATTCCAATTGGCATATCATGCTATATCCTGTACTTTGGGAATATCAGACCAATGTAAAAACTGCTATAGGGTTTCCCCCCTTCCAACTCATTCATGGAGTGGAAGTCGTTACCCTGATTGAATGTGAAATCCCATCCTTAAGAATTGCTATTCATGTGTTACCTGATATGAATGAGCTAGAAGAATGTCTATTACATTTAGAACATCTATATGAACATCATAGATATGTGCTGATAGCAAACCAAGCTCATAAAAATAGGGTCAAAAGCCAATATGATAAATCGGTCAAGCCTCAGATTTTCTCTAAAGGGGAGCTTGTTTTGCTCTGGGACCAAGACAAAGAACCCCTAGGGGCAAGAAAATTTAGCTCTATGTGGTTGGGGCCTTATGTCATGTCAAAGGTGCTAATGAAGGGTGCATATAAATTGATTGATTTCGATGGGAATAAGCTTCTCGAGCCTAGAAATGGGCTCTACCTGAAAAAGTACTATGCTTAGGGTTAGATGTTTTTCCTGTATTTTATTGTATGTATTTTTATGTACAGTATTTTGTCAGTTTGTTTTTTTTATACCATCTGCTGGTTGCTATAGATGTCTTCTAAGTGGTTTGTAGGTTTCGCTGATGGCACTAGTCACCACACTTGTAATTTGTCTTCAGCTGCATGGGTCATTTATTCGCCCTCAGGATAGTTAGTTGCCTTCGGAGGCGCTTTCTTAGGTCCTGCTACCAATAATGTCGCTGAATATAAGGATGTCATTGAGCTTCTATGGGATTCTTTGTCTTGTGGTATCACTCAGCTAGAAGTCCGACTGGACTCTCAACTGGTGGTTTCCCAGCTCAATCGGGATAATCAGGTGCAAAACCCTATTCTATTACGTCAGTTTATGCAAGTTAGGTTATTGGAAAGAAATTTTGAGTTCATTACATTCAATCATATTCCAAGAAATCAAAATTCATT